>CM045890.1:52980091-53150091 GCA_025169545.1 Anguilla japonica
TAGCACAGACTGAGATGTAGCGGTGTTAGCACAGACTGAGATGTAGCTCTGTTAGCACTGATTCAGATGTTGCGGTGTTAGCACAGACTGAGATGTAGCACTCTTAGCACTGATTCAGATGTAGCTCTGTTAGCACAGACTGAGATGTAGCTCTGTTAGCACTGATTCAGATGTAGCTCTGTTAGCACAGACTGAGATGTAGCACTCTTAGCACTGATTCAGATGTAGCTCTGTTAGCACAGACTGAGATGCAGCTCTGTTAGCACTGATTCAGATGTAGCTCTGTTAGCACAGACTGAGATGTAGCTCTGTTAGCACAGACTGAGATGTAGCGCTGTTAGCGCAGATTGAGATGTAGCTCTGTTAGCACTGATTCAGATGTAGCGGTGTTAGTACAGACTGAGATGTAGCTCTGTTAGCACAGATTCAGATGTAGCTCTGTTAGCACAGACTGAGATGTAGCGGTGTTAGCACAGACTGAGATGCAGCTCTGTTAGCACAGACTGAGATGCAGCACTCTTAGCACTGATTCAGATGTAGCTCTGTTAGCACAGACTGAGATGTAGCTCTGTTAGCACTGATTCAGATGTAGCTCTGTTAGCACAGACTGAGATGTAGCACTCTTAGCACTGATTCAGATGTAGCTCTGTTAGCACAGACTGAGATGCAGCTCTGTTAGCACTGATTCAGATGTAGCTCTGTTAGCACAGACTGAGATGTAGCTCTGTTAGCACAGACTGAGATGTAGCGCTGTTAGCGCAGATTGAGATGTAGCTCTGTTAGCACTGATTCAGATGTAGCGGTGTTAGTACAGACTGAGATGTAGCTCTGTTAGCACAGATTGAGATGTAGCTCTGTTAGCACAGACTGAGATGTAGCACTCTTAGCACTGATTCAGATGTAGCGGTGTTAGCACAGACTGAGATGTAGCTCTGTTAGCACCGACTGAGATGTAGCACTCTTAGCACTGATTCAGATGTAGCTCTGTTAGCACAGACTAAGATGTAGCACTCTTAGCACTGATTCAGATGTAGCTCTGTTAGCACAGACTGAGATGCAGCTCTGTTAGCACAGATTCAGATGTAGCTCTGTTAGCACAGACTGAGATGTAGCGGTGTTAGCACAGACTGAGATGTAGCTCTGTTAGCACTGATTCAGATGTAGCTCTGTTAGCACAGGCTGAGATGTAGCTCTGTTAGCACTGATTCAGGTGTAGCTCTGTTAGCACAGACTGAGATGTAGTACTCTTAGCACTGATTCAGATGTAGCGGTGTTAGCACAGACTGAGATGTAGCTCTGTTAGCACTGATTCAGATGTAGCTCTGTTAGCACAGACTGAGATGTAGCTCTGTTAGCACAGACTCAGGCAGAGCACAAGTTCAGCAGGCTCACACAGAAACAGGCTAGGTGAACAGCACAGTGCCCATCGGAAACCAACCGGCCTGATGGAGGCTGAGAGGAAGGAGCAGCAGATCTTCTGTCTCTGGCTTGCACAGATTCAATGCGCATTCATGCAAGCAGGCAGCTTGAAGTGGCACAAATAATCTGACGACGAGTAATGAGTGAAATTGTTTTTAAAAAGCCAATCATCATTGGCATGGCAAAATACTGTCTGTCCTTTCACAGCAATACAATTTATAAGGCGTATACGTGTATGAAATGTTAAAAATGATCATTAACCCCCTCCCCATTTTTTCCCCCAAATTTATTTGTCTTGGTCATACAGCAAGTGTCATTATTCCCCTTTGGGATCATTAGTCCCCCCCCCACAGATAATTTCAGAAGCAGTACTTCTGAGAGCTGAGAGAAGGACATGCTTCTCCCCTTACTGCAGGCATTTCTCAGGCTCGCAGTAAGCTGCAGTCACACATCTCTTGTTCGCCAGGAGAAACACAGTGGATGCATCGCAAGTTTGGCATTGCCAGGGCGGGTGAGGGCAATGGACAGCCTAAGCTCTCTCTGACATCACAAGTATGCCATGGACTAGCTGTGAGGATGTGCTATTGCCAGCGTAGCAACCCCCCCCCCCCACCCAATCGCTATGCCTGTTAGTGCCTTCAATCCCCCCCCCCACCCAATCACTGTGCCTGTTAGTGCCCCCCCCCCCCCCCCCCCCCCACACACAGTCGCTGTGCCTACGTGCCTCTTAGTGCCCCTGCCTGCCTGCCTGCCTGCCTCCTCATTAGAATGCAAGCAGCCAGGCCTGCACTGTAAACAAGGTCACAGGAGACTGACGGTCACCAAAGTTCACTGGAGGGAAGAGAGAGGGAGAGAGGGAGGGAGGGGAGGAGGGAGAGAGAGAGAGAGAGAGAGAGAGAGAGAGAGAGAGGGAGGGGGAGAAAAAGAGAGAGAGAGAGAAAGGGAGGGAGAGAGAGAGGAAGAAAGGGAGGGAGGGATGGTGGGAGAGAGAGGGAGGAAGGGGAAGAGAGAGAGCGAGAGCGAGAGGGGGGGGGGGGGGGGGAACATGGCTTTTAATATTCTCTGACTCCCAGTGCATCCTAAATATTTCATCATTATTTTTTAGTTGCTTGATGTTATGGCAAGTCGCCAGAGACCGCCTTCCTTCTCTACGCGTGCATGCACACACACACACACACACACACACACACACACACACACACACATCCTCTCCCCAGTGCTGGCTCTGATCTATTTATTTATTAATGTGTTTATTTATTGCAACATCTGCATTCATTTCTGCTTCAGTCTATACATGAGGAAGAGAGAGACTTGTCACAAGAGGAATTTTTCATTCATCTTACGCACTGTCACCTTTTTCTTCCCATGTCTTTTTCTTCCTCTCCTTCCTTCCTTCTCCATCTCTCTTCACTCGGCAGTCTCTAATTTCTGGATTTTAAATTATAACTCTATAATTATGATTATGAGTTCAAGGGTAGAAATGGGAAATAAACAATTTGTTATGGGATTTTTTGCACACTTCATACTGCAGCTAAAGATATTTTTTTGTTTGGGTAAATACGCATCACAATTTATGAAATGTGGCTATTGCTAATGTGCTCATTGTTCCACTGGCAGAAATCCCAATATTCAGACCTGGCAAATATATAGCAAGAAAATATTCAGTATGCATGGGGGACTATGCTATATGTTTGAAGGGTTGAAGACTCTACATCCATATAGTTAATTTTCAGAATTTTAATTGAAATCTATATTTAGTGATTGTATTATATTATATTTTCCTACAAATAATGCCTATATGACAAAAAACCATGGAGTTAGTTATAGTTATTGTCCGAAAGTTATGCAACATTAGAAAACAAAAATACAATATTGGGCCGTGTTAATGAATGTTAATGAATTGGGAGCAGGTTTATGTTTTGTGCTTGGCCAAAGTGTAGGTAAATGACAGCCACAGTTATATTTATTATGTTACATATTTTCCTCCTTTACACAGACATGGCGTCATGTCCCCTGCCTCTGCTGGTCTGGGTGGTGCAGGTGGAGGTAGATGCCTGATTGCCTAATTTGCCTGATTGCCTCCACCTGCCTGTGAGTCAACATAAGCCCAGGAGTATGAGGCAGGGGGAGATCTTCTTTGGGGTTTCTTTTGTGTGTGGTAGGTTTTTGTGACGATCATTTTGGATCGTTCTGTGAACTTTGGGGGTTTTCTTTTGCTTTGGTTTGTTATTTATACAAATAAATGTCTGGGTTTTGTTCTTACATCAGTTTTTGGACACATTTGGACTCTGTTGTCGCGGCCCTGCGAGCCGGCCATAACGCATGGGCACAGACAAATATTACTAAATAATAACAGAGCGAGGGACAGAAGGCCACTAAGGGAAAGGATCTACAGTTAGACATGCCTGCTGAAGTTCTCCACGGGCTTAAAGACGTATCCTGGTCTCAAGCAAGAAAGGTCTGAGTCTCTGGGTGTGCTGCCCTCTGCTGGTGGCTACTCTGCATTGCTGGATTTTGGTCTCCAGACAAGAGGAGGTTCAAGCAAAGGAGCGGAGTCCATTTGCCTCTGTCCTTTCTTTCTCTTCCTTCTTCTCTCATTGCCTTTCTATCTCCCTCTATTTATCTCCCTCTTTGTTCCTCTCTTTTTCTCGTGGTATTTTCTCGCTGCCTTCTCTCTTTCCTGATGTTTTTCAGTGTGGCTTGTGGATTAGTTTATTTTAATTAATTAAAAAACACACACATATATATATATATCCATTTTCACCTCAATATCATTCTCTTCTCTACAATTATATTTTAATTTCATTGTTGGCCAGGTGCCTTGGTGATAACAAGACTCACATGTGATAATTACGTAAATTAATTGACCAATTTCTGATATTCATAACACTAAAGATTGTGTACGTGTTTTTAATAGTACATTGTGGTTAGTGAACAGATGTTTCTCCAGTCACTAGCTGTGCTCTCTGTGTTTACTTTGACAATTTGGCATATTTTTGCCAGGCAGTACATTGTGGACACAAAAGGGTATGTTTTTCTCCTCTTGAGACATGATTGACTGCAAACAGCAGATTTTGAACAATATATTTAAAATGAGTCAAATTGTTGTTATGCTGGTGTATTTTTCTGATTATCTGCTTGTCTGAACCTGTGTATGTGCGTGTATGTGCGTATGTATGTGTGTGTGTGTGCTTGTGTATGTGTGTGGGTGTGTATGTGTGCGTGTGTGTGCTTGCATGAGTATGTGTGTGCATGTGTGTGTGTGTCTGTTTGCCTGCTTGTACTAAAATCACTTGCCCGAACAGGCTGTACTGTGGGAAAATGTAGCGGGGGGGGGGGGACATGTCCCAGACTGTTTATCCAAAACAGACATGATCGCATCCATGTGACGCAGGGAGTGAAAGCTATGTATGGCATCACCGGCACAGAATTTTCAGTACACGTACAAATGTGACTGTTTCTCTCATTCTCAATCTTACTCTAACAATCTGAGAGGAATGACCAATTTGACCATGATGGTAAATTTGGGAGTGATGGTGGTTCCTCTGAGACATTTGCTGGCACGCAAGTGTAAATCCAAGAGCTTTTAAAATGAAATCTGGGGTCCCAGATCGATCGAAGGAGAAGGTTTTGAGGACAGCGAGGTGGAAACAAACCTCAAAGTCTTTTTAAAAATGTTTCGAACCCTTTAGACACCATTACAATTCCTGTACATTGCTGAGAATTAAAAAAAATATTCAGAACATAAGTACCAGGATGGGAATGACTGTTTATTATAGAGGTTTCTGCCATTGTGGATGAATACTGGGGCGGCAGTGTAGCACAGTGGGTAAGGAACTGGGCTTATAACCAAAAGGTCACAGGTTTGATTCCTGGATAGGACACTGCTGCTGTTGCTGTTGTACCCTTGAGCAAGGTACTTAACCTGCATTGCTTCAGTATATATATATATATATATATATATATATTGGGGCGATATAGCTCAGGAGGTAAGACCAATTGTCTGGCAGTCGGAGGGTTGCCGGTTCAAACCCCGCCCTGGGCATGTCGAAGTGTCCTTGAGCAAGACACCTAACCCCTAACCTCTAACTGCTCTGGCGAATGAGAGGCATCAATTGTAAAGCGCTTTGGATAAAAGCGCTATATAAATGCAGTCCATTTACCATTTACCATATATATGTAAAAATGGACACAATGTAAAATGCTATGGATAAGAGCGTCTGCTAAATGCCCGTAATGTAATGTATTATAAAGAATGTACTACTGAAAACAGTATACAATGAAAGGAAAAGATGAGATGGGTGGCAGTGGGTTAAAGCGATTTTAGAAAGTGAGCTCGCTGCTGAAGCGTTCCCTTGCCTTGTCAGGCGCAGACCAACGGACAGACTCGTGATGATGTCACGGCCGCACCCCCGAGTGCCTCGGGTCTCGCTCAAATCCCACCTGCGCGGGGCGAGGAGTCATTCCCACCTGGCGGGCGTATCCATTACAGGCCTGTCCCGACCCGAAAAGAGCGAGGGGGGGCAAAGGGGGGCGGTCCTTTTCTCCGTCGCCGCCTCCTCACCGTGGGCAAATTTGACTGGCGGCTGATTTTTGTGCCACAGCCCCTTCTGTGACAGCGAAATGCACAGAAGGATAACATCGCTTGGACTTTTCAAGTTTAGTAAAAGGAGACTTAGGGGAGATTTGATTGAGGCTTTTAAATTTATTAAAGGGATTAACAAAGTGAACTACAGGAAATCAATCAAGTTGAGTTCGGTTAGCAGAATGAGGGGGCATGAATGGAAACTGGGAAAGGGTAAATTTCACACAGACATTAGGAAATATTTTTTCACGCAGAGAGTGGTCAATGTGTGGAATAGCTTGTCTGGACATGTAGTGGAGGCAAAACACTGGGGGGTATTCAAGGCCCGGCTTGATACAGTGTTATCTGTATTTATTTCAATAATCAATTGAAATTCATAATTGGAAATATTCGTGTAAAATTGCATGAGGTAATAATGCACAAAGCATAGGCTCTGCTTCTTGTGGCCATTGTTTGTGAACAATTTAGAAGTGGTTTGATGGTCCTAGGCCCTATTATCTAGGACCTATTGAAATTGAAAGCATTTGTCATCTGTATTTTTCTCAATAATCAATTGAAATACCTAATTGGAAATATTCGTGTAAAATTGCATGAGGTAATAATGCACAAAGCATAGGCTCTGCATCTTGTGGCCATTGTTTGTGAACAATTTACAAGTGGTTTGAAGGTCCTAAGCCCTATTCTTTAGGAGCTATTGAACTTGAAAGCATTTGTCATCTGTATTGTTTTCAATAATCAATTGAAATACCTAATTGGAAATATTTGTGTAAAATTGCATGAGGTAATAATGCACAAAGCATAGGCTCTGCATCTTGTGGCCATTGTTTGTGAACAATTTAGAAGTGGTTTGATGGTCCTAGGCCATATTATCTAGGAGCTATTGAACTTGAAAGCAGATGTCATTTGACATCATGTTGACTACTTGCAGTGTTTTATTTCAACCGCCATGTTTAAAAATCTGCAGCCGCAAACCGATTTATTTTCATAATAACTTCAAATCAAACGTGTATGTTATGCGGCGCAGTAGCCTAGGTTTGGTTATAGCCTACCAACATCTTGGAATTATAACGTGTGCTCTTCTGTTCTTTTCTTGCTTTAGTATTCGTTTTATAAAATGCTAAGCATTCATGCTAGGACAGCATATTATGTACCAAAACATTCAAGCGGATTAATTCGGTTGCTGAATATTTTCTTCCGGATTTTCTTTGTTAGCCCGTTGTAATTGACTCAAAACGTTTGATACAGTTATGTG
Source organism: Anguilla japonica (assembly GCA_025169545.1). Lineage (NCBI taxonomy): Eukaryota > Metazoa > Chordata > Actinopteri > Anguilliformes > Anguillidae > Anguilla > Anguilla japonica. The sequence goes on from CM045890.1 coordinate 52,987,348, forward strand.
AGGTATGCGGTAGTTCTGCGTAATTCACATTGGTGATACAGTAAAAGCAAACTGGAAATCACCTTCCGCACTTTTTGTCAGGGTAAAATAACAGGTTAATTCTAGTAATCGTCCTTTTAGCTTTTTCAGACTGCTGTAATTTTACTCTGCCATTCTTCAATTCCACAAAAAGACCAGGAAGACTATGGACTAATGTATGGTGCATGGTTCGCATCTGGAGGGCACACTTCGCTGCTCGGCTAGCAGTAACTTCAAAGGAAAGCAAACTGTGGCTGTACCACTGCTAATTTAAATTTTCACGCAAGTCAGAGTTTTTGTTCTATTCTTGTCATTTTGCGATTAGCCTATATGGAATTGACGATGAGAAAGTAATCAAACAGCAAATTGTTTACAACGTGTGCATGTTTTCTGCTGTTGTTGCCAGTTATATTGGAAATGTGAATGCATTCTGTCGCCTCGGATGTCAAGACATGAAAGGGAATGTTCGCATAAAAACATAATGAATGTGATTGAGAGGATATAGGCTATAAAACAGTTACAATCTGACTATTGGCCTGTTATATCCTATTTGTTGCATAACGGTCCAAGTTCAACTGCCAACGACAGTTTTGCTTGACAACGGTAAAATATGCCCAAACGGCTGCAGAAGAATATTTCAATTCCAGATGATTAAATCGATCAAAATCAATAAATACAAAAGTAACCATATATAGTCATTGTTGGTAACCCGTTGTATATAAGTGGAATGAACCCCTCCGGGCTGTCCCGGTTATTAGAAAATAATGTAGGCTACTTCGGTGGTAGTATAGGGTTACAGAAGAAATCATAGGACAGATGGACCGACGACAACGTCGCTTTTTCATACGTCAGTGGGCTAATTTGCCTAATCTTCGCGGGACTTTAGACCGCGGTGGAAACGCAGACAACAATGGGCTGAAGGAACCTTTTAGTTCCTTGAAAAGTAGTTCCTGGGACTAAAAGTTCCGGGTACTTTTGGTGGAAACGCGGCTTTAGATGCTATCTAGCGTTTAGGTAAACTAAGCATTAAGTACAGTTCAGCGGTAGGAATAGACGAGCAGTGTTGGGCTGACTGGCCTGTTCTCGTCTTACGTTATGTTATGTTATTAAACAGCCAAGTGAAGTTACACAACACCTTTCAGTGTTTTTTTTTTTTTTTTGAACTTTAGAAAACTGTACTCTGGTCTCAGAAATAATCAGGTGGTTTGTTTGGAACAGCAGAAAACGTTCTCTGGAAAAACACCATTATTAACTGACTCTCGCTGAGCGACTTAATAATAATGGTGACATGCGAAATGTTATGCGAGCCCTTTCGATTCGTTTTCAGTGCCCTAGTTTCCCGTCCGTTCACATTTTCAGCCTACTCTCTTTCTCTATCGCCGGATTATCGGGGTTGATTGACAGGCGACAGATTGCAGGAAGTGCACAGGGAGCACCAGCTGGGCCTGAGTGCAAAGAAAGGAACTCCGAAACAAAGGCGCAGGAGAGACCGCACCCAGCCCCCCCCAGCCACCCACCCACCCACCGAGCCACACCTGGCCATACCAGGAACACAAAGTGAGCATTTGACTACTAAGGGATCATGTGACGGAACACCCTGGAGACTACCGTCTAAAGAAGCGCCAGTTGGGATGGTGATCAGGTATCAACAGGCACCTCATGTGGCCCACTCTCTCCTCCCATTGAGGCAGACTGACAGCCCCTCCCCCTCCCACACACACACCCTATGCGCCCCACCTTCAGCTACCAGGCTGGACAGACACGGGCCCCACCCCACCCCACCCCACCCCACCCCAAATCTCCTGAGCTCGAGTCAAATTTCACAACATGTGGTTGTCTCAGGGTCTGCCTAAAGTCAAACACAATGGCCTCCTGGAACCAGGAAGTCTTAGGACTCCTACCAGCCCTTTTTGGGTTTAAAACAGAGGATGCTGGGACGGGCAAAAGGATTCTGCTCTTGATGGGGGTGATGTCGTTGCTCCGTGCCGCCTTGCCAGGGTCACGCCCAAATTACCCGCCGGCCTGGAGTCTCGTGGAGGAGGACATGTTTGGGGCGTCTGCAGTGTGCGATTGTGGCCTGGGCCTCCACACACTACCACAGCAGACTCACAGACTCAGAGCCTGGATGGAGAACCGCCATTTTGTCTAAGAAGGACAAATAATACTCAATTCATGTTGTAGATGAGGCGCTACACTTCGCTTTTAAATTCATGGCAACACACAGACACACACACACACACAAATAGTTCCTACTGAATCCATGGAGGTACCAACCAATAATGTTCTCTCAAAGAAAATACCTAGAATTGCGTATTTGTTTAGCAACCAATTCTGCAGTTACCATCTCAAATCTCCCAATTTTCGCACACAGTACACATACGAATGAAGCACAGACTCCGTACTCTAAAAATAAATATTTTATTTGACATCATTGATCAAAATAAATACATGTTCTTTCGACAGAAACGATAATGCCGAAAAAGTGTGGAGGTGGGGTTTTGGGCCAGAGGGTGAAATCGCACATTCAAACTATTTCCAGGATATAAAAACAAAGTATAATGGCTCCAATAGTGCTCACGGCAGATCGGGTTCATTTGAAGCTGGGGGGGGTGTGAAACTAAGAGGGACATAACTGATGAAGAGGGAGTGCTCTTAGACCCCCTGGTCCTCAGGGCAGTCAGCAAGATTAAATAGCACAAATCCCTCTTTGATGAAACACGGCATTAAAGAAGAAAGACCCATTTTCTCAATATGCCAAATGTAGCATATTTCGTAGTACTCATTACTGCAACATTCACACATTCTTTTATGCGCTGTTAAGTGTGTTTCATGTATATTCATGCAGACACTCCCAGTTCAGTAAATTAACACATTCAGAATTTGTATGAAAACAGAAACAGATTAATATGCACATTACAGGGTACAATGCCGTAGGACAACGTTCTGTGGATTTCATTTTTGCTCAAATTCATAAAATGTCGGCAGTTTGTCGAAGCCATTTGGACATTTGGCTGGAATGAAGACCAAAAACAAAACCAGTTTGGGCAGCACCGAAAAGCTTATACAGACCACAGTTTGAAACATTGCGGTGCATTTTTGGTCCAAGTAGAACAAAGTGCTGACTTCACCAGACTGGGTCTGCAATTAAGTCCGTTACAACTTCTACAGCGAGCTGCACACACAGAATACCGAGCTCTGGTACCTCGAAAAAGACGTTATGCCCAAACGTGAACAGAAGAATCACAGGAGCCATTTCAGACTCCAATCAGCCTTCTGGACTCTGAACCCAATCCAAATGCCAACAGGAGGGAGGTAGGCAAGTCACTCAACAGGGTTTGACCTAAACGCACCCACCTATCCTACCAACAACCCACTGTGTAGTTTGGGTGCTTAAATTTTAGAAGCAGGATTTCAAAATCTTTTGAAGCTCTGTTTATGAATGTTTTTTCAGGACACTCCCCCTTTATCAAATGTGTCTGCTCCTGTGCCCCCCCCCCCACCCCCCACCCCGCACCCTACACACCCCGTCACCACACACACACACACACACACACATTTGCAATGACTGTCACAGGAGATCAGTTATTCCCGTTCTTCAAAAGGATTCTCCTGTGTTCCAGCTTGACATCAGGGCTTATGATTAAGATGGATAAGGTAAAAGGCCCAGGAGGGTTCAGGTAAATGATCCAGGGGGGAAACAATGCCGAAAACTAAAAATAAATAAATGAAAATAAACTCTAAACATCCACCAGTCTCTCCCACCAGCTGCATTATTCTGAAAAAAAAAACTGACAATTTCATGAGACAGAAAATCTAATAAAAACAACTTTATGCATGACTAATCTTCAGTGTCCATTATTAACTCACTGTCCCAAGGATGGTCCAGCGCCCCAAAAATAGCAGCGTATATATATGTTTCACCACTAGGGGGTGAAAATGCACTTTTGCAAGAATCCAACCAATAAACTTGCTGTTCTTGTCGAGTCCCATCTAAAAACCAACCGTAGATTTCTTACATGGGATTGATGAATCTATACCAGTTTTTAAGAGCAAACCCAAACCAACCTGACTCACCATCACACTCAAAATACATACAGCAACCCCCCCCAAAACACACACCCCCTCACAAGCCACTACCAAAACCAGTAGCAATTCCAGGTGGAGGCTCCAAACGGTTGGCATTTTTTTTCAGAGCACACAAGCTTACGGTAGGAATAAATAGAGTTGGAAAGTCCAAGAGAGAGAAAGCGATGGCGATGTCTGTTCATAATCTCACAGGGTGAAGCCACATTCAGCCTGGCAGTCTCAGTCCACACATTTGAACGTTTGATGCACGCAAACGTTCAAGTGGAATGCAAAGATTGTCGCCAGTCGCTGCGATCCAAACGTGGACGCCCCACCCCCCCCCCGTCTCGAACCCTCAGCAGCTCACCGCGCCCGGCTGCTGTTTCCCCGCAAAGTCCTGGACGAAGTCGAACTCGTTGTGTCCCAGAAGAGCTCCGGCAGCTCCTGCACGCGGTCCAGGCCCAGCTCCTTCACCAGGGAGGTCAGCACCTCCTCGTCCACCAGGTCCGTGTCCGTGACGCTCAGGCCCAGCGCCGGCCCGGCCACGAGCTGCGCGCCGACCCGCTGCGCCGAGCCCAACCTGTAGGGGGCGCCGCTGCCCACGTGACCGCCGCCCAGGGGCAGGAGCGGGTGCCCGTGGTACTGGGTGTTCAGTTTCTGGAGGTGCATGCTGGCCATGAGAGGCTGGGCGGGGAGGCCCTCTGGTAGGTACTGCTGCTGGTGCTGCTGCTGGTGCTGCTGCTGGTGCGGGAGGTTCTGCTGGTGCTGGTGCAGGAGGTTCTGCTGTGGCTGCACGCGGGCGTGGTTCTGGGGCTGCTGGAGTGGATACGCGTGGTTCTGCTGCTGCTGCTGCTGCTGCTGCTGCGGGTTCTGGCTCCCGTACATCACGTTGCCCGGCAACTGGTGAGGGTGCCCAGACCGCCTGCCCAAAGCCGGGATGGGGGCGGGGCACCGCCTCATCATCGGCCGGTCCGCGTGGCTCTGGGGTCCCGGGCCGTAGCGCGGCGCCTGGCCGCCGGGGAGGCCGCGGAGCCCGGCCTGCGGGGGGGGCGCGCCCATCCTGAGCCTGTGCAGCCCCCCCCCGGCAGGGCCTGTGACCCACAGGCGACATCAGCTGGTCGGCCATTTCCTTCCGCGGTTTTTCTGCAGGAGTAAACGTCGAAGTCGATTAACTTACCACGGGGGAAGAAAACATGCTACGGGCAGCACAGACACCGCCTACCATCGCATCCTCTAATCGCGGGAAAAGGACGAGCGTTCTCGGGATTTTCCCCACAGCATGCGAAAAAAAAACACAACGAATAAAGAAAAGGCGCCGCGCAAGTTTAACTGATTTTTTTTTTTTTAAGAAAGCATGTCTCTCCGTCTGCGTTCTGGACTGGACAGGCCCGGGCGTGGGAACGCGATCAGGTAAAAACAGCTGTGAACAACAGTTTTACAGGGAAAGCCCCCCCTGGGGGGTCGATAAAGAGCGCAAAGAGCGCGACAGGAGGTGCCCAGCAGAGAGTGTAACAGGAGGTGCCTTGCTGAAAATTCCACCTTACACCAGCCTATGCTGGTCAAGCAGGTTTAAGCTGTGTTTTTGACACTTCTAGCAGGTCGACCAGCTGTTCACCAGCTGACCAGCCCATATAGTCAGCTCGTCCACCAGTTTGACCACCAGCTTAACTAGCTTTGACCAGCTTTCTCCTGCTAGATACCAGCTTTGACCACCTATGACCAGTACCAAAAACAGTTTAAACCATCTTAAAGCCGGTTTAGAATCCCAGCTGGTCTTAGCTAGAATTTTCAGCAGGGTGGTGTGTGGTTTTAGTATTCTGAAGCTTGTTTGACAAAACCTAGATTCTTGAACCCAGACCAGTCTCTTTGCCGAACTGGCACTTCACAAACAAACGCACCCAGGGAATTAACAGCAACAATATGATGATACTTAAATAAACGAAAGAATTTCTTTTACGCGCACAGGTTGTATACCAACACCGGTTATTTATCTTGTAATTCACTTGTGGCAGTTACCTTGGCTTAATGCGAATTCTATCCTGTATCCAAAAACCAACACTACATAAATAGCTTACTCTCCACACACTATTACAACACAGTTAAGCTCGTATCCTGTCGTGTTTAATTAAACACTTCAAATGTTAGTGCGCGGCAACACGCTGGGCTTAATCCTTTTCAACGCCGCACTTTTCTGCACAAGTCAGTAAGTTTTGTGGCATTTCACCACCTCCATCAATCGCAGACAAAGACAACCGGGGTTCCCAGTGTTCGTGCTATTCACGCTGCCGTCTCGATTTCAGTTCATTGTGCTTCCGTCAATAAAGGGCTCAGTACTGCGCTCTTTAAAATGCGTCATGATGGGCATCTAGTCAAATACGCGGGACAAGAAATAAATAAATAAAAATCTATATAATAAATGTAATCGATGCACAGATCCTGTTATAGGCTATTTCAATCTGAAAGGCAAACCCGTGAGTATAAATAAACTGGTGTGCTGGTGGCTGACTTCACTAGGCAAAGAAAGATACTTTCTAATCTAGGGATTTACATATAAAGCCGATTTCACCGACATGCATTCAAATAGCTTCACCAAACTATTTTACATTTTATCGGGGGCCCACGCCAGAAAAGAATACATTCCAATTGCTGGTGTAAAAATGCACGCGCATAGATATGAAGTCCCACAAATATATCCTCAGTAAAAAAATACATACCAGTAGCTTTGTGGTCTTGTTTCAAAGTTAATTGTCAGTTTTGTATCACTCTTGTTTCTTCATGCGATGATCACGGGGTTGCGGAAATATTCCAGGGAGCTAGCCTCATGCCCTTCCACTTCGTTTCCTGAAACAGATCTTATTTTCTGGGTCAATTGAGGGATTATATACATGTGCAAAAGACAGAGGGGGAGAGGTGGAGCTTTTACTCTCTCCGGATCCTTTGTTTTGATTGGTCCTACTACTTTAATCACTGCTCAAAGAAAACAAGTACAACTATAGGTTTTGGAGAACGTCAGCAGCCAATTACTCACACGTTACGTTATTTCTTCTATCTTTTTTTTAATCATTTGGGAAAAAGTCGACTCTGTCTTTCTTAGACTTCAGGTAATGCATGGATCCAAATAAGGCGCTACAGAAATACAAGCCATAACAAGCAACACGTCATTTCAGCACCCAAATTTGAACGTTTGGAATTAGTTTGTACAAAAGGTTTAACTCTGATCCGTTCGTAATTAATCTGTATAACTATCCAGAATAGTGTTCAGACACTATTTAAGTCTACATTCACATTAAACTGAATAAGTAATACGACAGACAGTATTTACAAGAGATATGTTTTCCAACAGGGAGGCTATAAGGGAGATGGGGACAGAGTTCTGGGGTTCATTTCCTGTCTTTTTCGCCCTTATACAGTGACGCATGTGCACGTGAAGTATCTGAGCATTTTCGCGTGTTGCAGACACCAAATGGCAACCGATTTTCTCTGGAATGATTGAGAGGTCACTGTTGACATTTAACCAGCGGCAGGCACAGGCTCCCCGCCAGACCCGTTGTAGAAGAACAATGGAAAATCGACGTCTTTTGTCGCTTCTGTTTACCCACGACTCCTTTGTAGTAAAGAATGTCGCCTGTTCCACATGACCTAATCTGGCAAGTACACAGGTCCACCCTGCTTTCCTCTAGGGATATACAGACCATATTCTCACGTATGGAAATTAGATAAGTTTATGGGAACATATGGTCTCTATGTGTGCAAAATAATAATAATAATAATAATAATAATAATAATAATAATAATAATAATAATAATAATAATACATTGGAAATGGAGGCAAGTTAAATAAAAGCACAACTGTTCTACAGTCTGAAAGCTGTTTAAACAAAGGAACTGGCTCTTGCTGCAAAGGCTATATGCTTTCCGCACGAGACCCTCCGTGTTACCTGCAGCAAGCGGAAGGTCACCCCGCACCCTCTCCACTGGAGCAGAACGGACGGAGCCTTTGCGCTTTTCGGCCGTTAACATAAAATAAAGACAGACATAGTTACTGCTCCCGTGACGCGCACATAACATAACCCACTTTGCGGTCTGGACCGGCTGAGGATTGTGGCGTTTGGGAGGAGGAAAGGAGAGAAACCACCGCTGCCGATGCCGTGCCTGACCAGTTCAGAGCTCTCCCGGGTGCCACGTCTATGAAAAATGACAATTTGGTTGAAGCCTGACAGGCTCTATTAAATGTTAGCGGGAAGCTTTCAAATGGCACTGCGCTGACAAGCTCACACGGTTTAATTGCAGCTGCTTGTATATTATACAATGCATAGCCAGTAGTTAAACAAACCCACCCTTCCTTTCTCTTACAATTTGCTCGGTCGTTATCAGAAGCTTGTAAGCAATGTCTTCTTCTCGTTTTACGAGCCTTTTTTGCTTATTGGCCTGGTGCTTCACTGCTGTGTACTTACTGCACCGGTGCCTCAGTAACAGACAAACTCCGAGACGTCAGATGAAAGGAATCCTGGGCTAGCAGAGCACTGTGAAGTCTACTTGTATGTGCACTTGGCCAAAGAGAGACGTGGAAAGCAATAATAAAAAACGTTCCTCGTTTCTGGATTGCTACCCTCTCAAAATGAACGATCTGCTGATTTCCAGACCCATTTTAAGGAGAACCGTGAGCCGGTGAGCAGAGATGTCATTTGGCACCGAGTACAAGACTCCCACCATAGCCAGACTTCTGCCAAAACAAAGAGTTTTTTTTACATGATAAATCTTCATTTCAGAACTATTTTTGTGTTCAGCTATGTGTTGATGTGTATAGCCTTGCATTATGTTATCTTATCTAATTGTTTTTCTGACTGAAATACTGTGCTCACGCTTTGATTATATAAATAACATATGCACTGTATATTTTGTTTTAGTTTTAAAAAAAACAAAACAAAAAAACAAACAAACATTTGAACTCCAGCCTATCCTATCAGCACAGAGGCATGTGTAAGAGTTTTTTGTTTTTTAAACTGCCTGTTCTTAGTTTGCCTTGTGTGTCCCAGTTTGACATTCATTGCCTTGCCGATGAGTGTGCGAATGTCAAGGAATTGTTTTGTGAAAATGCACAAAGGTCTCATTAGAATAAGAATGCAAAAAACAGAGGATGGGTGTTGGGTGGAAGGCAAGGCTGCATACAGAGATTTTTTTCCATCTTTTCAGGAAGAGGATTGTGTGAGAGTACAAGCAATGAGGAGAGAGAATGGAGAGAAGAAAGACAATGGAGAGAGAGAGAGAGAGAGAGAGAGAATGAGAGACAGAGAGAGAGAGAGAGACAGAGAGAGAGAGAAATGGCTTAATATTCTCTGACTCCCAGAGAAAATTCTTTCAAATGTTGTACCCGACAAGTGCACACAGTACACTCTTATGATTCCATTAGCTGCTGGGGTTATTGTGAGATTCAAACATAGCTCAGGTGGGTTTGCAAACAAATCCAGCCGTAAATGAAGTCTGTAAAGACACAGACTGGGAAAAGCAGTCTTCACTCTTCACTGCAGTCTGGTTTCAGTTGCAGCTATGCCTGGTAGCATGAAACAAATATGTTTTAATCTGAAGTGAAACCAAATGAACGTAATGCCTCATTTCACACCTAGATGAGGTGGCAGAACAAAATGGTTTGGCGGAGGGTGGGGGAGGGGCACAGGGAATTGTAGTTTATTGGTACTGCAAACATTCCAACTCAAGACTCCCTGGCAGCACAAGCTCCTAGAAACCCCTGTCCAGTGGGCAGTGTCTTTGGGTAATGGGTGTCATCAATCAAGTTATCTGTTTGAGTTGAGGAGACCGTCCCGTTAGTGTTTTACACCACCAGGCACTTACAAGCTTTTACTGTGTGTCTGGACGTTTGGTGGGTGTCTGGTGCCATAGATGTGTGACACAGACCTCAATGTCAACCTGATACATGTTATTATGTTCAAATATATAATACACACAGATGCATGCAGAAACTGCACACAAGCCCCCTACTCTAAGGGCACACAAGCCCCCTACTCTAAGTGCACACATGCCCCCTACTCTAAGGGCACATATGCCCCCTACTCTAAGAGCACACATGCACCCTACTCTAAGAGCACACATGCCCCCTACTCTAAGAGCACACAAGCCCCCTACTCTAAGTGCACACATGCCCCCTACTCTAAGGGCACACAAGCCCCCTACTCTAAGGGCCCACAGGCCCCCTACTCTAAGGGTCCACAAGCCCCCTACTCTAAGGGCACACAGGCCCCCTACTCTAAAGGCACACAAGCCCCCTGCTCTAAGGGCACACATGCCCCCTACTCAAAGAGCACACATGCACCCTACTCTAAGGGCACTCATGCCCCCTACTCTAAGGGCCACATGGCCCCTACTCTAAGGGCACACAGACCCCCTACTCTAAAGGCACACAAGCCCCCTACTCTAAGGGCACACATGCCCCCTACTCTAAGAGCACACATGCACCCTACTCTAAAGGCACTCATGCCCCCTACTCTAAGGGCACACATGCCCCCTACTCTAATGGCACACATGCCCCCTACTCTAAGGGCACTCATGCCCCCTACTCTAAGGGCACATATGCCCCCTACTCTAAGGGCCCACATGCCCCCTACTCTAAGGGCACACAGGCCCCCTACTCTAAGAGCACACAGGCCCCCTACTCTAAGGGCCCACATGCCCCCTACTCTAATGGCACACAAGCCCCCTACTCTAAGGGCACAGAAGCCCCCTACTCTAAGTGCACACAAGCCCCCTACTCTAAGGGCACACAAGCACCCTACTCTAAGAGAATACATGCCCCCTACTCTAATGGCACACAAGCACCCTACTCTAAGAGAATACATGCCCCCTACTCTAAGGTACTGGCTGGCACCACTCAATACAGGGCCCCGTTACGTCCCATAATGCTGCTGGAGCCGTTCACGCAGGAGCTGGGCATAAACGTTTTAGCCGTTGACACCTGAACCAGGCTGTGCGAAATAATAAAGACATTTCAGGGCCCTGAATGAGATCTCACCGGAGCATAGCCCACAGAAGGACTGGGAGGGAGAGCGTGACAAAGAGACGGTGGGTAGAGCTGAGAAACTGGACCACTTAGCAATCAGCTCGCCGCACGAAGCAAGCCTCTCTGTGTGTAACGCATTCCTCTTGACTGCTGTGTGCGCGATGCGCGAGGTTTTATTCTCGCTTAAATCGTCGTTCTTGTGCACGGCGTGCAGCTCTACGGGGGTGTCCTTCAAAAAAATTCAGCTCTCTAAGGACGACAAGGCCTGTCTTATCCACAGAAAGCACACTGTAGGAAGAAAACACTCTGTGGAGAAGGACGCTCGACAGACAGCGCGCACAACACGCCGCAGAGAACACAGTCCAAAGGTGAAGGGAATTCCGCAGAAAGCAAACCAACGACAAGAACCGCTTCACCACAGAGTCTTAAACATCCTACGTGGTTGTCCAGGACAACCACGTCAACCAGATGCAGCCCTCGTCAAGCAAACGGGGTGATTATTGCGTGAAACTGAAAACACGCAGGAAACGGTTCTCGCTAATTGGGTGGGTGTCGAGCTCAGAGGGCTAACGAGGGGGGCGCTAACGCTGTTCAGCTGTTGTCCAGGGTCATTTCGAAGGCAAGCGAAACACAGAACACACGTGTCGAGGGGCTGCGAGAGGGCCGATTCACTCAACACACATTTTCTTATTTACGCATCATGTGTTTTTTTTGGAAACAAAGCCCCCCTTTGAAGGGGGGAAACAAAAAAAAAGACCAGGGGCACGTGCTACTCCCGTGACCCCCCGCCGCGCGGAGTTCCCCCCGGAAACGTCACGGGGGGGGCTAATGCCCGCCCGCCCGCCTGTCCCGCGGAAAACAGGAAGTCATGCGCGGCGGTGGAGACGACTTCCTGTGTGGGAGAACGGCAGAGGATGCTCGCCGGCGGTCAGGTGACCCGCCAGAGGATGGCGAGCGCAAAAGTGCGGGCGGTGCCTCTGCCCACCACTGCCCCCCCACCCCCCTGCTTCCTGTTTTCAAAACCACTCTCTCTTCCCACGGAGAGGAGTCACTCCCCCCCCCCTCGACCCCCCCTCCCAGGAAGTGGAGAACGAAAGAGAGAAAAATACAGATGCTTGTCCTTACGATTCATTTGAACACGGAATCAATACAATGGCGGTGGGGGGGGGGGGGTGTTTGTGGGATGTCAGTGAGAGAAATGGAGAGAGAAGAGATAGTGGGGGGGGGGGGGCATATATAGAATTTGACATTAAAAAAGCTTGCATAGGGAGACAGGGATAGGATACAATTTATGTGTGAAAGTTGGCCACGTAGTGTTGAAGCCGATAACCAGTTTGGCCGAAGCTAATATGAGCAGTGAGCGGTGACGTCATCCCTGAACAGTGACGGCGTCCGTGAGGGGCGAGGGGGACTGCGTGTGCACAGAAAGGTGACGTGAGCGAGTCGTCCTCAGGACGGTTTCCCGTGTCCAGATGGGCCGGCTGTACAGCGAGCGGAAACGGAGGGCGGTTGACTGAAATCGACCGGGACGCACTGTGCTTTTGAACTGGCAGGAATGGGTCCGCGTGAATGGCGCATCCTGTGCCCGTCGGCGGGCACGCTGGCGGGTACACGCAGGACGGGATGTGCTGGTCGGCAGGGGGGGGGGGGGGGGGGGGGGCGGGGGGGGGGGGGGGGGGGGGGGGGGGCGTGGTCAGAGAGGCTTTCCTAGCCCACAAAGCTCTGTACGCAACCCTTTTCTGTTACACACATGCCTAGACATGCTGTTTGTCTTAGTTGACTTATGAATTATTGCACTTGTGCCTACTCAAATATTGCTTGTTTTATTTGCATAGACAAGGCTTTGTTGCTGTTTTTGTTCTGTTAATCAGATTAACCTACAGGGTCCAAGTTAAACTACGCGGTCGTTCCCTGCACTTGGAATGGTACTTCCCTCTGGGGTTTTCAACACACCTGTTGCTGGTTTTGGTTATACACTTTGTTGTACGTCGCTCTGGATAAGAGTGTCTGCCAAATGCCTGTAATGTAATGTAGATTACATTAAGGCGTTTAGCAGGTGCTCTTATCCTTGCTCTTACTACATAGCATTTACACTGCATCCATTTATACAGCTGGATATATACTGAAGCAATGCAGGTTAAGTGCCTTTGCTCAAGGGTTCAATGGCAGTGTCCTACCCGGGAATTGAACCTGTGACCTTTAGGTTACAGGACCAACTCCTTAGCCATTAAACTACACTGCCGCCCTAGAACTACATGGTGTGAATATTTTAAATGGAAAATGTGTATGACGTGCATACGACTAGAATTATAGTAGTTGTCTATGTTGCTGGTATTGGGAAGCACAATAGTACTGTGCGCTTGGGTAGATGGGGGATGGAGGCGGTGAGGGGGGGGGCGGGTGGTGCCCAGTACAGCCTAAGTGCGGGCCGCTGTCTTCTTTTCCAGCTCCACGAGGAGGAGGAGGAGGAGGGAGGAGAGCGGCTTTGATCGCGAGCTGGTTTGAAGTTTTACAGCCGCTGTTTGCGCCCTCGTCCGTAAACTGCAGACATGGGACCTACGCCAGCCCGTGAAAAAGTGCAACGGGCGTGAAACCTTACACTGCTTTTTTTTCACCCATTTGTACAGCTGTGGATTTATTTGCCTGAAATTTTGGAAGAGGTGGGGGGGGGGGCTGTGGGGGCTGTGTGTATTTATATATATATATATATATATATATATATATATATATATATATATATATATATAAAATATAAAAACCACACACACTTGTATGCGTTTTAAATTATCTCGTGATCTGCCCAGGAGAAGCTCTTTGAGCGCTGACAGTATTATCTCTGCCGCAGAAAACCTTCTGTTGCGAGAGGACAGTTAATGAATGAGAAAGAGGAAGAGAGTGAAAGAGAGAGAGAGGGTTCTTGGCTCTCTCTCTCTCTCTCTGTCTGGGTCCTCCCAGTGGTAATTTCCATATCAATATTTGAGTGACGCTGAATAATTTATCGGTCTCTGGTGGCACAATGGGGTGGAAGGCAGGCTGGCGCCTTGACGCACCGCTCTGTGTGTGAATCCCTGACATCATAAGTGAGTTCACAACCGTTTCCCCCTGTTTTTTTTTATTTCAAAGGTGTTTTTCCACAGCAGTGTTTGCCTTCTGATAGGTCTTTTTCTGAAAGGCAAATTGTTCCACGCCGTCGAGCGACTGATTGCTTCATTGGCTTTTAGAGGCGTATGGTTCCGATTTTAATCTGTCAGAGCGTCTGTGCCACCTGGTTATGATCTGCACCCTGACTCAGAGCCTGTTTTTTTTCAGTCGTGAGGTTGCCGTTTGAAACGCAGTTGTTCTTTTAGTCTGTGTCACACCCCCTGCCCTCTTCTCTCCGTCTTTTGTGGCGTGTTCTTTGTTTGTTGTTGATACGAACAGGTCGGCAGCCATTCTCTTGCACTGTAATGACAGCAATGGAATTGTAATAACCTTGGTTGATTGATAGGCTGACTGAGTGATTGATTGGTTGATTCAAAGTTCATGCCCCCTCCAACGCTGTGGTCTATGCTTTGTTTTGTGGTTCCACATGTACTGAGAAATGCAGCCCCCACATCCTTCCTCTTAATGGGGGGGGGGGGGGGGGGGGGGGGGGGGGGGGGGGGGGGGGGGGGGGATACTGAGAGGATTAGTAACATGATGAGTTGAACATGTCAGCCTCAGCAATAGGGGGAGGAAAACACACACACACACACACACACACACACACACACACACATTTCAAACAATCAAAATGATCATTTAGATTTTATACAATCTTAACAACCATATATATCTAATATATATTCTTAGATTGTGAAGTCACAGCAATGATGCACAGTTTAAATATGAATTTGAATTTGTTGGTAGCAGGGGTTGGAATCTTTAGTCCTGCTGTGTCCTGTTCTGCTGTGTCTGCAACACAGTCTGCAGTCCTGCTGGGCTGTGTTTGTGTCTGCAGCACAGTCTGTAGTCCTGCTGGGCTGTGTTTGTGTCTGCAGCACAGTTTGTAGTCCTTCTGGGCTGTTCTGCGTGTGGCTGTGTCTGCAGCACAGTTTGTAGTCCTGCTGGGCTGTGTTTGTGTCTGCAGCACAGTCTGTAGTCCTGCTGAGCTGTTCTGTGTGTGGCTGTGTCTGCAGCACAGTCTGTAGTCCTGCTGGGCTGTGTCTTCACACAGCCACACTTTTACTTTCAGCTTCATCTCCGGTTCACAAATCATTAGCCATCTGCCGGGGGGTTGAGGGGGGTGGGGGGAACTAGATGGGGGAGCTGGACAAAGTCTGCCTGTTTCATCACATCTCATTTTCCCAAAAACAAAGATCCCGTTTATTCTGAGGGAGGGGGCAGATGTGGAGGGGGGGGGGGGGGGGGGTGCGAGCGGGATGGCCTGTTATCACTGCCAGGCCTCCACGTGAGCACTCCTGCCGCTCATGTGAACAGATTGTAGGCAGACCGTGAGGACCCCGAGGGTGTCCGGACAGTGCCTGAACGAGATTGGTGATCGGTTGTGGTCACGGCACTGAATGTGCATGCGTGTGTGTGTGTGTGTGTATGCACGCGTGTTTGTATGTGTGTGTGTGTGTGTGTGTGTGTGTGTGTGTATGCATGTGCGCGTGTTTGTTTATTATTTGCCAAAATCACAGAAACAGTAGCGCTAGCATACGCAGAATTGTCAGCAAAGCCATATTGCCAGTCGCTTCAACGCATGTGATTTAACAGTATGTTTATCGCGACCTCGGTTGTTAGGGGGTAGCGATCGTCAAACAGCAGGTGGGATCAGGCGGCTGGGAACCCGTCGGGCAACAACAACAATCGCCCCACGGTTCGGACGCCCCGGTATGTGCGTACCGGACCCAGTCTGGCTGTCTCCGTCAGACCTGCACCCGTCCTGCCTCCTGTTTACCTCTCGCTATCTGGGCTGCGCCCCCCCCCCCCCCCCCCCCCCCCCCACCAATGGAAAAGGTGTGGACCTGAGCCGAGTGGTGGTTCAGTCAGAGGCTGGGGGGGGGGGGGGGGGGGACAGGACAGTGCAGGCGATCAGGGGGATTAGCTCTATTTAAAGCGCAGCGTGTCAGCCTGTCTCTCTGTCACACATACACACACACACTACTCACACACACACGCACACACACACACACACACACACACGCTTCACACACACACACACACACACACACGCACACACTGCGCTTGGACTGCAGATGCGTTTTTGAAGTGGTCGGAGCCGCACTTAATGAATAATATAAGCAATCTGAGCCGCATGCCTGCGGTGCACTGGTGCTGGGGGAGTGTTGCTGTGTTTCTGTGCATGTGTGTGTGTGTGTGTGTATGTTTGTGTGTGTGTGTGTATGGATGTGTATATCTGTGTATGAGCATGTGTGGGTTTGTGTGTTTGTGCATGTGTGTTTGTGTGTATGTATGTATATATCTGTGTGTGTGTGTGTGTGTGTGAGAGAGAGAGAGAGTGAGAGAGAGAGTGTATGTGTGTGTGTGTGTATGTATGTGTATATCTGTGTGTGTGTGTGTGTGTGTATATCTGTGTGTGTGTGTGTGTGTGTGTGTGCGAGAGAGAGAGAGAGAGAGTGTATGTGTGTGTATGTGTTGTATGTGTATATCTGTGTGTGTGTGTGTGTGTGAGAGAGAGAGAATGTATGTGTGTGTATGTGTATGTATGTGTATATCTGTGTGTGTGTGTGAGAGAGAGAGAGTGTATGTGTGTGTATGTGTTGTATGTGTATATCTGTGTGTGTGTGTGTGTGTGTGTGTGTGTAAATGTGTCTCAGTTTCATGCTGATCCAGCAGTGGTTAAGAGGTGTTTTTGTGTAACAGGGAGATCAGTGGCCGTGAATGTGAAAGATGAGCACCCTCACAGAGGGCCTAACCCTTATCAGGCTGTTATGGAAGAGCAGGAGACGCTGTGTGCCAGATCAGCGTGTGCTTCCCTGGAATGAGACAAAACCAGCCTGCGGCACAAACCCCCCCCCCCCCCCCACACTACACATCCACGCCTCTTCCACCCCAGAATTCCATCTGCCTGACCGGGCGAACACAGGCACTGCCTGGGGGGTGGGGGGGGGGTCATCGGCAGTTAGTCGCGGCCCAGGCATGCGTTTGATGAAGCATAAATTAAGGAATAAATAAATAAATAAATGAACGAATAACAAAAAAAACTCAAAGTGTTATTCATAGGGCGAGGAAAAAAACCAAGGGTACACCAGCTGAACGTGCACCTGTGTGTCCGGGTTATATTGCTCATCTATTTTGTTTTAGGTTTAATAGCCCAGAACTGACATTCCTTTTTAATACTGTGTCTGTTTAACTGCGGGAGCAGCTAACTGTTTCAGCCAGAACGTGCCTGTCTTTTTTTAACAGCTTTTAGACACAAATAATATTGCAATATTTATTACAAACACACACACATGGCCACACTCACACAAACACACACACACACACACACATGGCCACACTCATACAAACACAAGCACACACACGCACATACACACATGCGCACACAGCTCACACACACAAACGCAAACACACACACAGACACAGCTCACACACACACACACACGCACACACACTCACACACAGCTCTCACACACACACAGCTCACACACAGACACACACACACATACACACAGCTCACACACACACACACCACACACAATCTGTTACACACAGACCGATACACATTTACAAACGCACAGAGAGGTATGCACAAACACGTTTGTCACTGAACAGAATGAGTCACCAGTTACAGAAAACGAGCAAACAACAAACACCTGAAACAGGTCATTTATGCGAAGCCGCGACGCAGGCCGCGCGCCCCCCCGCCCCCGTGCCTTCGCGCCCCGCCCCCGCGCGTTACCGCCGGGTTCACGCGGCGAACGGTCCGGCTGTTCCGTGCTTCGCACGGAGCGAGCGAACAGGAACGAGGTTTTGTTCGGAACGGGGTTAATGCGGAAAGACGAACTCTGCGTTGTCCCTGGAGAGCCGAGCCCTGGCCACTGTGTTTTTTTTTTTTGTTTGTCTGAGAGACACTGCACCGAGAACATTGGACACGTAAGCGGCAGTTCCAGTGCGCGGGCGAGTCCACCTTAAACCCACAGCGACAGCTGTGCTGATTCACCAGAAGGCAAACAACTCCCTCCATTAAGGGATTTCCACACCAGCTCACAGGTGCAGGCTGTGCTTCGACATTACGGGGAATAGTGTGACATCACTGAGGAAGGAAAACAGTACGCCCACTACACACAGACAAACACGCACACACACACACACACACCCCCAGCCCACACAGACAAAACACCCCACACCACCCACACACACAAACACACACACACACACACACACCCCCCACACAGACAAACACGCAGGCACACACCCAGCCCACACACACACACACACAAACACGCACACACACACCCCACACAGACAAACACACACACACACCCTACACAGACAAAAACGCAAACACAATCATGCAAACACACACACACACATACACCCACCCCCAACCTACATGGACAACACACATCACACACACACACACACACACACACATCACACACGCATGACACACATTGCCGTCTTCATGACAAAGCTCTCCACACCCAGCTTGCGTCAGATAGAGTCTTGTTTATCTGCTGGAAATCCTTATCTCATATTTATGCTATGTTCATTGCATTATTAAAGGGTATAAAAAGAAATCTGTTTGCGTGTGTGTCTAATTCTGTTTATTTTCTTTCATTCCAGTTTGTGTGTCTTGTATGTATGCACTTTTCAACATTATAGTGACTTTAAAATAATGAATGTAATGTAAAAGAATATTACAGAAACATTTTTAAAACTTTTAATTTAATTATGAAAACAAAGAGTATAATATTATCATATAGTAATTCATTAGAAAATGATAAAAATTGCATATGACTATTAGAATAGATTTAAATTATTATTGCATAGTTCCAACATATCAGATCACCTATGTTCCATCTGGGATTTGAACCTGCAATCTCCACTAATACAATGGTTTCCTGAGCACTGTGCTATTTCCTTTCGTTGCACCTACTCTTCATTCACAGCCAATTAAAAACGTGACTGCTGGTTGCCAAGATCACCACTGACTGGGTTGGGTTTTGTGTTTGAATCTGGCAACAGAATTTTACTCTCAGATTTTAACATAGGACTTTACCATTGAGATATATAAGAACTGGAGTCAGCTTCCGCTTACTGATTCCATGATTCCATGATTCCATGATTCCAAAAAATATCATCTCCTCTGTGGGGCTAAGAAAAAAAAAACATTTACATTTAAAATTGCTGTCCAAAATAGTATAATATGGCCAGGGTAAATTCATAGTTTTGAATGGACTTCTATGGGGAAATCTGTTTTTTTGGCACCTACATCCGATAACCACCTGGAGTTTGTGAACTCCAGGGAGATTGTCAATCCCTGGTTTCCTGGAATTTTACTATTTACAATGAGGAAATGTGCTCTTCTTCGTGCCCTTTCACTTACCATCTACTGCCTTCCCTCATCACACAAAGAGCAGGACCCCGTCAAAAGAGAAACTCTATTAGCGCCATCTGCAGGCGATAATCGTCCAATGCATTCAATTGTTCATCTGTAAAATTTGGTTCACATGCCCCCTGTTGGTGTAAATTGAGAAATGGACCAACTTCTAAATATCGAGGGAATCAATTTTTTTAAAATACTAACTGCTGCCGCTTATTTACCCATCCAAGAATTGGGACTGAAGTAAATTGTATATGTTTTCCAGTCAACATTCTTCATATACAATTTTCCATTGCACATACCGTTTCTTATAGGCAAAGCACAAATATTTCTACCTGAAGGGATTTAATTCCAAAACACATTATGAACAGAATAGATGCATCCTGTTTCCATGTACACATCGTTTGGCAGCCACATCTCACAAGCGCTACATGCTACAAGGAGTAAGGGATGCAAGATTAAGGCTCAATTTCATGCTATACATATGTGCGGCTCTAAGTAGAATCAGAGTACATGAGAGAAACAGATCACCAGCTGTTACAAACAGTAACCTATGACCACTTTCATTTTTAATGAATAATAACGTATTTGGTCCATATATTAACAATTGTCGATGGTTTAGATGAAGAATTAAGAATAATTAAATTCCATAGATAGTTATAACATCTCATCTGGTTGGCGCTAGGAGGCGTGAACTCGGATTGCCCCTAGAAAGAGAGAGTTGCATCAACTCAGTTCACTCCAATGGGTCAATTCTTTTTAGAGCAATCGCGGATCGTGGTCAGTTGCCTCAATTCGCACAACCATTCTACTGCAAGCATGAGCGTAATGTTTTCAGTAAACAGTTTGTACCGCGCTGTTCTATGTATATAACCAAATGTCCCTGGTACGTAGGCTCACAGTATCTGGGTGAGATTCTTAAGTAGTTATTAGATGTAATTAATGATAGTACTTGACTTCGATTTGTGCAGTGAAGCTACTACAGAAGACACAAAAATACACATGTAATTACAAGATCATGTACTAATGAGAGTAATTTCGTCAGTAGCTTATATGTGGCTATGGGTGTACTGTAGATAGCAAAATGGTCATATGATGGAACAGTTTGTACAAATCCTCTACTTCGAGGTAATTCTTTGATTATACTTTACCATAGCAATGTATCTACACACACATCCAATATATGTCGGCTTGCAGTTTCTTTACTGTATTTGTAAATCAATGTTGTCCATCAATTGTTTTCTAGTTACCATAAATCGCTGAGAGCGCTATATACTCCGTTCGGAAATTGCGCGTTCAAATCGGCTGCTAGAATCCGTTTGGAACCATCTGAAGCCCACACCGAATCACGTGACCGTCTAGCGTTTCCAACCTCCATTGACGCAACTCTCCCTTTCTACAGCTTCGCCAATAGCTACTTACGTCGCTTGCGTTCTTTCAGTACCAAGGACAGCGTTGATCGCGCTGGCGCGCAAACAAGCAGGACCCTGGTAGTATTGGAATATCGACGCGTGAAACGTTCATCCCTGTGCTTAAGCATATTAATTGATCTGCACTAAGTTGTATTTCAATTGCATAACTCTGAAAGAGAGGAAAGGACTGTATTGTTTGGGGATATCAGATTTTCCACTCGGTGCTAAATAGGTCATCATAGGATCAATAGGCCTACGTGAATGATCATTTTCAAGTCCATATATGTTTAATGACTCCCATCAATCAATGAATTCATGAAACCAGTACATAACTATCAGAAACTACAACGTTCAAACACACGTACCAAGAGCAACTGTGTTTCTTTTTTTCCCATATATTTTTTATATTTGTGCCATAAAAAGCGTGCATTTGACAAAGAAATGATTCCCGCTTGGTGAAAGCAGTGCATTTTCAGTTCCTGAAACAGGGGCAGTATTTGGCTACCTTCGCACAAATTGCTACCACATAACTGCAGCCCTTCTGCGCGCGCACGTACACACTTCATGACTGGGCAGCAGGCTTTCGCTGGCTTGATGTAAACAGAGTGTAGCTTCGCTTTGTTACCGCATCTCCGGGGTTGCGTCTCGCTCCAGCCATGCGATGGATATTTTATGGCAATACCAATTCAGAATCATTCTGCTAGGGGACTCAACTGTGGGGAAATCATCATTGCTTAAGCGCTTCACGGACGGAATCTACAGCGATGTGGCGGATCCGACAGTCGGTGTCGATTTCTATGCCCGGTCGCTGGAAATTGAACCCGGGGTGAAAATCAAACTGCAGCTTTGGGATACGGCTGGACAGGAGCGGTTTAGGTGCGTGCTATTGCGTGTTTAATATGATATTTCCGCAAATAGCTCGTTCGTCTTTTGTTGCATGTTCATTCAACAACAAATCATTATATCTAGAAATATAAGGGGTGAGATATGAATGTATTTTGCGACCAGGGAACAATGCAGAAATTACATAATTCTACCAAAGGAGATTTAGGTCACATTGGTCATATTCACTTCAGGATTCAAAATCATCCTTTCATCACAAACATTCATCGTAAATTTGGGTACATCAATGTATTACTTGATAAATACCGCCCCCTTTGGATTCAGTTGTCGCGTTACATAAATATGTATTGAACACCTATATACAAGGGTAAAGGCAGAATACGCCATTTGCCTTATAACATTAATCAAAAATGATACCGCTGACTCATAGTCTTTTTGTGGTTCTACAAACGGCAGTAGCCTACAATCCTGATAGTGAAAGGGGAACACGCTTTTGAGGCTAGTGACAATGAAAACACATAAGGATAACATATATGGAAGTTTGTGGGTACAGGAAAACCTAAAACGCCCATTCGTTGTAGCAATTACCCTGCAGATTTAACATCTTTCACACATAATCGCCACTACTGCTGTATTGGCTACAATGTACACGTGCACGCAGTTTGTTGGTTGTCTAGATTCCATAGCCTGAAGGAAACCGTTAGCGCGAGTCTGACGTGGTATTTTGTCAGTAGAATCAGTCACGCGCAAGAGGAATGCATGTGGGTTTAAAACTTATACCCCCCATGAAAGCATAGTCTATAACTAATATTAAGTGAAAAGGACAACTTCTGGATTTAATTTATCCAACCGCGAATTATGTCGAGACTTGTAACGTTCCTATCATAAACAGGTGGAAGGGACACTTAAAAAAAATCACTTAAATGTCGAAGTCTATGCTTTCATTTCACTCTGTGTAGTAGTGAACTCATCTGCATCTGGCTATTTAAGTCTCGATCTGAATGGAATCTGTCACTTTCTATTTCTGTCTCTCTCTGTGTGAATGAATCTGTCACTGGCCATTCCAGCGTTTGTCAGGGTAAGTCTAATCTGTCAAAGATCATTGTCGTCTTCCTCTGCTTGAGTGGAGTCTGGCACCGGTCATTACCATTTGAACTGGACGCGCCGCTTTTTCGAACACATCAGTCTTCCAGCGTAAGCTGTATTTCAGTCTGTCTCCATGCCGTCTTGACGAAGGTGCGTGAGCCGCACGTGCGGCCGCAATAAGCACAGGGATACAGCGGTTCTCTGCACAGAAACACTTACATTACAGACACCTTACTAGTGATTGTCTTGTTGGGCCCTGTGCTTTTCCAGCGTTAATAGGCTGCGCTGCGGGACACTGTGTTCTTTTCAGTTCACTCACTTAGTCATTTAGCATACAGAGTGACTGACAGATTATTATTTTTTTAACATTAAATCCATTCATACAGCTGGATGCTGGGACATGTACTGGAGCAGTTAAGCTAATTCAAGTGTCCGACTTGGGAGTTGAACCACCACCTTGGAGCCACCATCCCAGTTTGCTAGCCGTTATTATGCGCTGTGGACCACTGTGTCAGAGACAAGTTACGTAGCCCATTCTGACCTGGGCCTGTAGCAGTGTCTGTAACTGCTACATAAACACATGAGAAAAGATTATTGCTTTGTTAATATAAACTCCACTTGACATTTAATGCAGTATCAACAAAGCAAAGGGTTAGGTCACATTACCCAAACTGATAATTGGTTGGCAATCATATTCAATCTGTGTGATGCTCTGTTAGCTAAACAAAGGCTAATTAGCTAAGTTAGTGACAATATGTTGGGTGCATGAGCCAAATGTGTGGTCAGTTTGCATTACTTGCTAAATGAAGTGGTTGTAGACTCTCTCTCTTTCTCTCTCTCTTGCTGTCTCTCTCTCTGTCTTTCTCGCTCACTCTCTATCTTCCCTCCCTTCCCCCCCTCTCTATCTCTCTCTCTCTCCCCCCCCCCTCCCCCCTCTCTCTCTCTCACCCCCCTCTCTCCCCACTCTCCCCCTCCCTCACCCCTCACCCCCCCCCCCTCTCCCCCCCCTCTCCCTCCCCCCCCCCCCTCTCTCTCTCTCTCTCTCTCTCCCCTACCCGTTCTCCAGGTCAATCACCACCTCCTACTACCGCAACTCGGTGGGCGGGCTCCTGGTGTTCGACCTGACCAACCGCAAGACGTTCGAGCACGTGAAGGAGTGGCACCGGGAGGTGAGCGAGCACGTGCTGCCCCACCACATGGTCTACATCCTCGTCGGGCACAAGAGCGACCTGGGCCGGGACCGCAAGGTGCGGCGGGAGGAGGCCGAGGACCTGGCGGCGGCGCTGGGCGTGCGCTACGTGGAGACCTCGGCCAAGTGCAACAGCAACGTGGACCGGGCCTTCGAGCTGCTGACGCGGGACATCTACGAGCTGATGAAGATGGGCGAGATCAACACCCGCGAGGGCTGGGACGGCGTCAAGAGCGGCCTGAGCGCCAAGGCGCTCTACCCCGCCGAGGAGGAGGAGGAGGAGGGGGCGGCCGCGCAGCGGGAGAAGAGCTGCAACTGCTGACTGACCTTTGACCTCCGACCCCATTTTTGCCCCCCCCCCCCCTGCCAAAATCTCCTTTCAGCCACTCTTCCCCCTTCGGTCCGCCCTCGGTGAGGTGGCAGGACTTAGTCCCCCCCTGTGACATCATCGCCCCTCACGCGACGGTGGTCGGACTTTCACTGAGGAAGTGCTGCGTCTGCCCTGCCGCACCTCTGACCTGAGCGCGCGTGTGCGGTTAGCGCCTGTGCTCGTGCGGAGCGCCGTAGGGCTCAGGTTCAGGAGGCGCCTGGCTCCCTCCCCCTCAGAGGAACCGCTCGTCTTCTCGGAACTGCAAGCCGGCGGCCATTTTTTTTTCCCCCTCTCTCGAGATGTTGCACTTTGGAGCTAGTTGCCATGGTCCCCCTCCCCCCCCACTCCCCCTCTGCAGTTACGCGTCTGTTTCTTCCAGTTTTCCCCGTTGGGACAGTTGGAACTGCGGTACCTTTTCCCCAGCAGAGAAAGGCAGTGCTTATAGGCGTAGATCAGTTTCTCTTGAGAGGTGGAACATTTCTCAGACAGGACTGGCAAACAAGATGTAAAATAAACACCTCATTTAACCCCCCACCCCGCCCGCACGACCACTACCAAAGTGGTGTACCAGCAACATATGTGCCAAAATGTTGTTCGCTTTAAATCCCATGCTATCGTAGAGTATGTATGTATATTTGAGGACGATTCCTACACTGTACATATTTTACTTCTGAATGAATCATCTGCAATATGTTTTTCTTTTTGCATTAATGTCATCTCTAATGATGCACTAAAATGGAGTCCTACAGTGCAGTCCATGCTGTTGTTCCCCTTAAATTTGCAGCTAAAAAATTCCCTTAAATACCTGCCTTCCTGAAACCTGAAAGTGATAAACGATGAACTGAAGATAGAAAAAAATATGTAAATAACTCAAGATGCAATGAATGCTGCGGGTCACACTACGATTATAACTATATATACAGTGATGAAATTGTGAAATTTGTATCATAGACCAGCGCTATTTAAAATATGCAGATGTGGTGGTGACAGGGTACTTAAATTACTGGGGAGTGAGTGACAATTGATTGACAATTTGACGTGTCAGAAATATCAGGTGTGACTGGTAGGGATAAGTAGATGATTATTATGAATTGTGGTTTATCTTCTGATTCTTTGTGGAACTAGGCCTTCATTGTGCAAAGCCAGCAGTGTTTTCAGTGTTTCCAACACACAAAAAAAAGACATGTTTAGTGGATTTTTTACATCCATTACAGGGTTTTAAAAGTCTAGCAGGGCCAATTGGAATAGTTTCTGGCAAAGGGAATCGTAGGGCTCACATTTTTTATTTTTTTGTGAGTTGATTTGGTTTTCATATTTGGAATGTCTGATTCCAGACTGTGGGTTTGTCTCGTGGCCGCGGCATTCTCCGCCCGTTTGGAAGGGTGCGGACTTTTTTGGGGAACTGTCCGCCCTCGTGCTCTGCACATGACCAGCAAATGCGGCAGCTACCGCACTGGAACCTGCAGCTGAGGCAGGAGGTGTGTGCAGACTTGCAGTTCCCCCCATCTGCCAGAGGGGTCAGTATTGAGCTCTCCCTCATGCCCAATTGCATATCGGCCCACCCTCTGTCATTTTTCTCTCCTGGATTCTGATTGGCTCTCAGGTCCCTCAAGGTTCTTTTTTCCAGACTGTTGATAAAGAAAGTGTGACCATCCTGCGTGTACACGCCGGAGGAGAGTGGCTTTTAGTGTTCACGAGCGTCGGTGCAGCAGAACGATGCGTCTTTCCCCGAAGCTGTACGTTATGTATGAGGAACCCTGCCTTTCCTTGGCATAACAGCCTGGGTCTTAGGGTCCCAGTAGCTCAATAAAGCATGTGTGTCCACGTGAAACAGATTCTAATATAACAGTGAAACCATCTCTACTGAAACGGCAATAGTGTGAAAGGGGGAGCTATGAAAGTTCTAGATCTTATTAGAACGCTATATTTTACGAGCAGTAATCAGAATGTGGTTCAGAGTGCTAGGACTAGTATTACCATCCGTGCTGTCCGTTAGGTCTAGGGGACCTGAACTTGTGTTCGGAGGGTTGAATGTAAAACGCTTGGCAGAGCATTACCGAGCAATGTGCTTCACCTGGATGTTAAATGGGAGTGTAGTGCTCTGGCAGTTGGGTGCGAAACATATCCAGAGGTTCCGAGTCCTGAAGTAATCAAAAAAAAATTCCACTGAGCAGTTACCATGGCCATGCAATCTGTCCCCATTCCCTGTTACCATGGTGACATCAGCCATGGACATTAACAATGGAAACTTTTTATATATACATTTTCCAAAAACGCACGCACGCACACGCACACGCACACGCACACACACACACACACACACACACACACAGAGGCTTGTTTTGTGCCCTTTAAAATATATAGTGGCTCTATGTTCTGTATCACCTGTGTCTGATTGGTGGAGCATGACATCATTGAAACCGAGGCCTTCCTTGTACTACATTTTGTGTGACTGTGTTTAGTGATGAACACAACCCCAGATATTCTGCCTCAGTAGGGTTCTGTCAGGAAGATATGCTTATATTGTTGAAGTACTGGTTAGTCACGCATTTAAAAAATAAAACAAAAACTCATAGGGCAAGTAAGCTTGACTCTGGACATGTTGGATCCTTGAAAAACCAAAAATATAGAAGTAATGCCTGTTGACAACTATTTAAAGGATGCAAAACAAAACCCCACAGAAAACTAGGGCAATGAGATCAACAATACACCGGAACTGTCATGTATTTTATAACAAATACTTTAAACACTACTATTGATAAATTATGGGACTTATGATTTTCATTAATTGAAATGAAGAATTTCACTTATGATAAACTTTCAAGCAATTGCAATTTTTTGTTATGAACTCCAGAATGACCCAATTGGTGGTGTCAGTGTCGTGTCCAGCACAACACAAAATAAATTATTTTGAGTTATTAAATTATTTTATTTTATTTACATTTCACTGAAAGAACTTCAAAAATACACTTCCCGTGAGAGTTATATTTAAAATGTAAGTGAACATTAATGTGTCTCAACCGTGCCCATCTACAATGGCAGTAGGATTTCTCAGCGTTTACTGTTGCTCGTTGTGGCTACAGTTTGTCTCCCTCTAGTGGAAGACTAACAGTACTGTCACTGCTGTTGATATATGCTTTACCACTTCACCATGCCTACACTATGTATTTGAGCTTGTGTATATTTCATATTCACTGTCAAACTGATAAGAGCTCTTTGTTACAATTATCACTTGAAAACATGAACCAAATACTAACAATACAAGTTCAAACACTTAAAGTACCCACAGACCCACCCCATCAGTGATTAGAGCTCCTGGACAAATAACGGCTCATCTGATAGATAAATGGTCACAGTCTGTGCTAAAAGTAGGGAATGAAATTACTGAAGTCACTTTGTAACGCAGTCTCATTTCAACGGTGTATTAATATTTTGGACCTTGCTAAAAAATGTCTAGATATTTGCGTTGTGGTTTGATTTGTGGTGTAAATCAAAAATAAATGTTATTTCCACAAACTCGAAGCACATGACTTTTACATGCACGCTCATATGTGTGGTTTGTAAGGTTTAGACAAACGGACAACTCACATTTTGGTAAAATCGGTGCACATACGTACAACACTCACTCATGGATGGTTTCTACTCTGGACCTGGATGATACAGCTAGGACTGAAATGGTGAAGTTTCATCTGAAAATGAAACAACAACTTTCACCGATTTAGCCTAGCATTGTTTAGATCAACAAACATTAGCCTACATTAAATTAACTTGGCAGACACTTTTATCCAGACTGAGTTATAAGAAAAAACAATTTGGTGCTTGAAACAGGGCAAACTCATCTATTTTTTTTTAAAGTACAGGTTCGATTTAATTTTCCAGACGACTGCAAACTAGGCTAATGTTGCACGGTAGCACGCAGAATTAAAATAAACACGCTTAAAATATTTTTAATGAGGTGGCGAAGGTTAGCAAGCTATGACCAACCTCGCGTTCAATGTCTTTCGTCTGATTGTAAACACATAGCTAGGTAAATGCAAAATGTCATACTGGTGTGATTCTGTGCATCCCTGTAATAGCCTCTATCGATACCCCGACATCGCCACAAAATGTAGCCTATATCCAGTAATTACAGCTATTTAATCTATGCGTCGCTTCCAGTTTCTCTCGTGTTTCTTTCCTATGTTTTGACCCATTTTATAAGCGAACGCAACACGTTCAATTCTTATAGGCTCACACGATTCTCCTTTGACCAATAGAATTTGAAATGCTCACAGATCCCATCATGCTCTAGTAGCGGCGCTTCATGTAGTTTACGTTTTTTGTTCTGCAATAATATACATTAAAAAACGTTTAAATTGGATTTTGTATTCATAATAATGATTAAATTGTGTATGTTTATAACTAGAATGAAACAGAAACTTATGAGAATAAGCCACCACGAATGCAGATTGTATGTCGGAATACGGCGTTTTCCCGGGTCTGTTACTACGTTAAAAAGGGCGTGTACCGTGACTGGTACAGGGAAGGGGTGGGAAACTGCTTCTTCTCTGCGGAATCTATATCAAGAGATTTCGGACGCACAATTTTTGTGCACTCGGGCTGCCGATGATCGTGTGTCTTGGCGCCCCTATTCAGTGGTAAATGAAAGACGAAGATCGGGGAGGTTACACGCTTTTATAAACATAACAAGAAATCATTTGGGTTGTTAAGCATGTTCTTAGAATTTGCGATTCGGGACGATTACCGATTGGTGGTGGTCGGGTCTATATCAGTGTATTTATAGTAACTTAATATGTTGACAAATAACATTTGTGATCTTGCGCCATAAAAAAGAGTTAGCATGTTATCGTAGTAATGCAAACATACTTAATGTTCAATGACAGGGAAAAATCGTTACCTATGTACATATTTGCATCCGTATCGTGTATTATTGAAAGGAGTAATGCATGTGTTGTAAGATTTATAATAGAGATAAGTAAACGTTAGGCCCCTGTTCCCTCCCCACACACACAGTGTACACTGCTCTTCTTTACAACCACAATTGCAATCCCAGAGTTTTAACAAGCTGTTAATTTTTCTTAATTAGGTGATTTTCACGCTTACAAGGATTATTTACCCTCTTATGCCAGAAATGGCTATGCACGCCATGAAGAATAAAATTCCATTGTTAATATTTTTCTTATTGTACTACATTGCAAACAATTACATAAAAGGTTTTTTTTTAACCAATCAAATTGAAGACTGAGGTGAAGCAATAGGCTCCTAACTGGTGAAAGTGTGGATACCTGATCAATAAAACCAACCATCTGAAAGATAATGAATAATTCAAAGACAAAGTAAATGATAAGGAGCCAAATCTGAATTGTGTCAATAAGTTTAAGGGAAAACATGATTAAAGAAATGAAACGCGTTCACCTAATTAACAATCCTTTGATTAACCTGTCTTTCATTTGATCCAAATCCAAACCTCCTATCCATTTGCTATACAGCACAGTCTGCACTGTATGAACATGGCAATTTAATTCATGACACGCATACCTATTTCTGACATAATGTGGTTTAAGAGGGTACATAATCCCTCTAGACGTGAAAAGCACCTAGTTAAGAAAAATTACAGGGAAATGAATTATTCACTTTGCAAATTAATACAGGTCCTAGTTACTGCAAAGTGTGTTGGCAAAATGTTTGCATTCATTAAACAAACAATTATTTTCAATGGTAGCTACCTTTTCACTTTTACATAAAACCTTGAGCCGTGCTAGGCCATACTAGCTATGCCTGCTTCGGGCCACACTGGAGTGAATTGTCATATTATCTTGAGAATTAATTCATTAAATCTCCATTAAATTACCCTGGTTAGTACTTATTTAGGGGTTCGCAATGTTCTTTTTTTGTACAGATCGCAAATTAACGCACCAATTCCGAGGCACGAAAAGTCTGACTGTGTTCAATCCAGCGCCAGAAACAGCCCAACCTTCAGCAGGAAGTTTGGTGAGGTTATACTGCGCATGTGCGAAACCTCTGTGGAATCCAAGAATGTGTGCGACGCTGTAAAACGGTAAGGAAAAAACACCAATCCTTGAATTTAACTAACGTAACGATTTGTTGCTGTTCGTAGGGACGAAAACTGGGCAATGGCCTTCCTCGTGTGTGCCAGGGGGTGTTGTAAGGGGTAAACACCCCGGAGTAGCGTACGCACCCGTTTTGTGCGGGGCAACGCCGCGCGCTGTTGTGAGTGTACGTGCTGCCGCACAGGGAGACGTCATTTTGAGGGGGAGCGAGGAAGGGAAAAGGGGAAGACGGAGGCACGTCGGCGGCTGAGACGAGCAGTGCGTCGTACGTTATAAACTTTTGTTGATGTTACGCTCAGCTGTAGGAGCAGTAGCCGTACAAGTGGAAACACACCAGACTGCTTTATCTGGATGTATTTGTACTTGGTTATGATTTATTATACGGTTGCAGCTAAGATAGCTAGCTCCCTAGCTGGCGAGATACGGCTCCGAAATGAAAGCTCGAGCTCAGCTGGGCTTAACATCAACGTCCAATATCCGGGTAAATAAGAAAAGAAGCCCGACATTAACCAACTTGCATAACGTTAGCTAGCTACCTAGCTAATGTTAGAAAGTAATTCCAGCCATGCATGACATTTTCCAAATAAAATTTCGCCAGCAGACTTGCTTCCATTATTACAAAGCAGTACGTATGAGTATTGTTTGTTGTTGCCCTGTTGATGCAGTTTGCTAGTAACCTGCGGGTTGACCCATTGAGTTAGCCTGTTGCAAAAAGGCGCCCTTTCCTGCAGTTTGAATTTGATCACCCCGTCCAGGATTTCACTCGGCGTCATACTTTGGTTGCGTTACTCCTCACAGTTAGCATTAAGCTAGCATTAAGTCAGTGGCTTTAGACAAGAAGTTGGCTGAAACGCAACTTGCAACAAGGGTTCGTATCCTGCCAACTGCTGACTTGGATGGGTTACCTGCCTCCCAACCAGGAGGCTACAATTCACATGGAATTGTTCAGCTTTCGTGGACGTGATCTGGTCTTCCTTAATTTAACTTTAGAGACGCAGGCAGGCCAAATAAATAACCGCATAATATGATACACTTAAAATCATACCTAAACGATTGGATGCTGTGCATCGGTTTATCCGCAAACTCTGTCGAACAGAGGAGTCTGAAATAAATGGGACTGCGCACGGCGACAGGCCTACCCGGCGGTAAATTTAACCCGAGAGGCTAATATCCTTGTCACGCAATGGAGCATTACGTTGCCTGATAACCTGCCACCACAATCCCGACTGCAGTGCCTGACTGGCGCCTGCTACACAACAAAACCATATTGTAGAACAGGTCATAAATAAGTTTTAATACTTTTATTTTCCATGCATTGACACATCAATAAACTAGATTTTTGGGTTATCAGTTTCCAAAAAAGACCCGGGAGTCTGAATCAATTCTTGGTTAGAGGGGGCATTCTGTAAGCACACGTCTGCAGAATTTCAACGAAGTCAAGACAAAAACACATTCTCACTTATTCGCAGCAGGAACTAAGACAAAGTAAACATGTCATAATTAGTATTAGCTTGTGACCTCAAAGATCAGAACCATTTCCGCGGCTACGCTTTTCCACAAGGAGTTAAAGCAGCTGCTAGTTTGCCTCGCTAGAATATTCCGTTATCTAATGTCCGGTGGACTACGACAAATCAGAGACCGTCTTTGCAATGAACCTTCAGACCTCCAAAATCGTATTAACTCGGTGATTGGTTTGCTCCTCTGTGCACCCATACACGGTATGGCAGTCACTATGGTCTACAATTGCGATTTATGTTTATGGATTCAGATATATCCAAATAGTTATCTGTTCATTATTTATACTGAAAAGTTGGGGAAACGTTATTGGATTCACAATTAGTTGGCTGATGGGTACAATATTTATTGTCAATTCTACAGAAATAACTTGAGGTAGAACTTTAGCTGTTAGTATATGGCTTGTGAAAAGCGTTGATAAATGGCTTGCATGGAAAATGGTGCTAGCTGGCATTTAGCATGTTTACTGTTGAAACAAAGTGATTGAAAATGGAAGCACTTCAATATTTAGTCTTGGCAGAGGACACTGGAACATTTATAGCTTATTTGTTCTTAAGAACTCCTCATTCACTCAGCCTAAATTCAGACTATGCAAATGCACCTGCTTAAGTTAATCTGTTGAATACTTGTTGAACAAAAAGCATTCTGTAGCTATTGTTGAGAGCTTCAGCAATGCTAATTTAAGTGATTTTAGACAATTACTATAAGCATGGTGATCTCGCTCCTTGCTGTGCTGTGCACACAATATTAAATTACAGTCATTTGTCGAGTGACTTAATTTGCCCCCTGTTTCCAGATGTATGATTACACACCGTCAGTCCATGAACAAATCAAATGGTTTATTTAACCCTTTAAGATTCCAAATATGAGATTAGAATGTTCATAACTGGACATTCTAATGCTGATGTAGCGATCGGGACTGGTAATTGAAATCAACGGAGATTTAGAACACTGTCTTATAATCTTTGTCATTTTAATATAGACTCTCTAACAGTGGTGCACAAACTCTATCCTTGGCCTGTCTACACCTTCTGCTTGCGCCATCCTAAAGACCAGCTTAGGTGCCTGAAACAGTGATCACACATTGCTTAGGAGATATCACACTGTGTCCTGACCCAGGCCCTGGTACCAGCCCAGTTGGGGAAAAAAAAGGCAAACCAGGATAAGACTGATTTGGACATTCTTATCAAATGGGTCATCAGCCTACTGCGATAAAATGTGCTTCAAACAACTTAATAAATCTTTGGCTTTCCCGGAACATTTGTTTTGAAAGTAGGAGTAGTGTCACACGTTTCCAGAACTTTCTTGCAGGCAAGCAGTTCTTCTTTCTTCATCAGGAGTAGGTCTGATGCAGCACGATGGTTATCCCCCTCTGACCTGCTCATAAATAAATAATGTTGGAATTAATAACCAGTCTTCACTGTCATGCCTGCATCATCCAATAATATAGGCACTGAAATATTAATATTTCCCCTTCAGAATCCCTAAATTAATGGGGTTATTTGCGAGGCTATAAATCCCCCATCTGGGCTGCCCGTAACTGCAGTATATCCGTGGTTCCTCCCAGAAGGCCCTACTAGAAGCCGATGGCGGACGCGGAGGTCACGATGTCCATGGGGGACGTGGTGGTGGTCAACGCCACCGGGGAGGACGGTGACCCCGACGACGTCTCGAAGACGCAGGTCATCCTGCAGCTCCAGCCAATCACACAGGGGTAAGCGCCCCAACGATAGTGTGCGGGGGCCCAGCGTAAGACACACAGCATCCAGCAGCATAGGACGTGGGCCAGTGATACTCCATATCCATATTATTGGGTGTTTTTTCTCCTAGACTCTCTATTCCCACATGCTGTAAATGCACTATTGACTGCGTTTGTATTTGGACCATTACAACACAATTTCGAGTACGGTCAATGCTGTTATTGAGAGAAAGATGTGGAATACACCGCTGTCCCTGAAGTGCTATTTTTGGGCTCACAGTACACAGAGCATTTCAACCTGTCATCCGTACCTTAAAGCAGCTGTTTGACTGAAACTTGCCTGTTGTTTTGGATGTTTGTCTTTTAACGATTTACTCATTCAGGGGTTCCCAAACTTTTTTCTGATGCGACCCCACATGAACGTTCACAGATTTGCGCGACCCAAACACCCCGGCCACCACACGCCTCGTGCCTAACCACACCCCTTTAGCCATGTCTGTATTGGTGATATGCCATGACCCCTCTTGCCTCATTGCTTTTTTAACGTTGGGTAGCCTACATTCAGATATTTTCCAAAGAAAAAAAAAGAAACTTTTAAATAAATTTTTATATATATATATTTTTTTTTTTTCACCAAAAATTTTCAGGTGACCCCACATGGGGTCATGACCCACAGTTTTGGAACCCCTGTACTGAGTGTTTGGCACCAGTGGTGACCTTTAGCTGTTTGTGTTACTTCCCTAATACAAGGCTACAGTCAAACCGCTTTGACACGGGCCAGATACAGCCCCGGTGCTGGTACTGCTGGTGTGGTACCAGTCTCCCGGGGTTACCCAGCAGTACATCCTCTGTCGCGTTTGCATGGTAACGGTGGGCTGTACTCCCCTCTGCAGGATTGGAGAGGAGTGTGCAGAGGCTAATGCTGCCCTTACAGCCGTGGATGCACACCAGGGTGAGTGGACCACGTTGCATTACATTGCATTTGCATTGCATTGCAGTGCATTGCATTGCATTGCATTACATTGACATTACATTACATTGCATTGCATTATATTACATTTATTTAGCAAACACTTTTATCCAAAGCGACATACAAAAGTGCTTACCATACCAAAGTATACTAATGCGGAATCTGAGCTAATGTGCATACTTTTCTTTCCACAGTCCTTTTTCTGTCTTTAAACTTTTCCCACATTTGCTGGTGGATCGTTAAGTTTGTGCAATACTTTTATGTTGCAAGTTTCGGCATCTGCATGCATACTGTCAGGAGGCGAGACAGAGAATGTTTCTAATAGTTTGTGTTTTTTGTGTGCGCATGTATATGTGGGCGTGTGCACGTGTGTGTGCTTGTGTGTGTGTGCGTATATGTGTGTGTGTGTGTGCATGCGTGTGTGTGTGTGTGTGTGTGCGTTTGTGTATTTGTGTGCGTGTGCGCTTGTGTATTTGTGTGCGTGTGTATTTGTATGTATGTGCGTGCATGCCTGCGTGCGTGCGTGTGTGTGTGCGTGCGTGCGTGCGTGCGTGTCGTGCGTGCGTGCGTGCGTGTGTCCTGACAGAGATGATTGCCGACGGGGAGGAGGTGGAGTTTGGCTATCCCATCACTTGTGGCGAGAGCAAAGCAGTGCTGCTGTTCAAGAAGTTTGTCTGCCCTGGCATCAATGTGAAATGTGTGAAGGTGAGCCACGTCTAGTCTTTATTTCCCCACTGCTTTTGTTGTCTTTTTGTTCAGTAAAAAATACAGAGGCATTAACAGCACTCTGCAATGACATGAAGAAGAGGAAAAACCAAGAAGACCAGACCGAAACATAAAAAATCAATAATAATAAATAGACAAAAATATAAGTGGCGCGGTGGTGCAGTGGGTAGCACTGTCGCCTCAGCCAGAAGGTTGTGGGTTCGAATCTCAGCTTGGGGCTTTTCTGTGTGGAGTTTGCATGTTCTCCCCGTGTTCGTGTGGGTTTCCTCCGGGTACTCTGGTTTCCTCCCACACTCAAAGACATGCAGGTAGGCTAATTGGAGACTCTGAATTGCCCATAGGTGTGCGTGAATGGTGTGTGTGCCCCTACGATAGATTGGCGGCCTGTCCAAGGTGTATTCCTGCCTCTCGCCCAATGCATGCTGGGATAGGCTCCAACACCCCCTACGACCCTGCTCCAGGATAAGCGGGTATAGATAATGGATGGACCCTGCTCAGGATAAGCGGGTATAGATAATGGATGGATGGATGGAGACCCAGTACTTCAGCTTATTTCCAAAAATAACGTTTCGATTATCTGCAGATATTTCTCTATATATTATACCAAGAGCATTCCACGTGACAATTCTATGGTCCAATGTGAAATCTATACCGTTGGAAAGAGTGTGTGAACCATTGCATCGAACCTTGAAGTTCACTGCCGCGCTGCACGTGCGCTGTCAAAATAGCCCGTTCCGACTCTCTGTCGCCCCCTGCAGTACGACGACCAGCTGATCAGCCCCAAGCAGTTTGTCCACTTGGCGGGGAAAGCGACCCTGAAGGACTGGAAGAGGGCCATCCGGCTGGGCGGGGTCATGCTCAGGTAGAGGGGCGGGGTTCGTCCGAGGGGCGCGACTGCACAGGGCTCGTTACGTTTGAGCGACGGTTCGTTCACACGGGGTCATAAAAATCCCCGCCTCCCATTGGAACAAATCCACCCACATCATTTTTTACTGTTGCCAAATAAAATATCTGTCCTCATACATTTACCAAAGTCCAGCTGTTCAAATGATTGAGGAGGAAAGTAGAAAAACAGCGGAGACTTATTTTACCTTTCCCCTGAATTACTGTGAAGCAATTTAAATTTTCACTATAGTTTCCATCCAACTGTTTTTTTGTGCGAATTTTGAATTTGTGCATAATTTAATGGCGGCGGTGTAGCACAATGGGTAAGGAGCTGGTCTCGTAACCTGAAGGTCACAGGTTCGATTCCCAGGTAGGACACTGCCGTTGTACCCTTGAGCAAGGTACTTCCTGCTGTATAAATGGATGCAATGTAAATGCTACTGTATGTATAACGTTGTGTCAGTCGCTCTGGATACGCGTGTCTGCTAAATGCCTGTAATGTGATGTAAACACGAGTGGAATAAAATAATAAATATAAAATGAAAATAAAATTGCCGAAATATCGTACAAAAAAGTTTTGTCAAAATATCAATTACAAAAGTTTTTACATGTCAACACACGTTCCGCAGGAATTTGCCTCAGTGCTCTTAAATAACCGCAAAACATGACCTCCTCGATAAAAAAACACACGTCTTTTTTCATTTGAAGTTACATCACTCTTCCGCACAAAAGCCCAATTCGTCTCGCGAACTCTCCATAACTGCTCGGCCGCCGTTCTTTTGGCTGCGTAGCCTTGCCGCGCCCTCTTTGGAATATTCTCATAACAGTAGTCGATAGAAAGATTTGCATTTTCTCATGATTTGCGTTTAACATTTGCGTAACATTTGGACGGAAACTTTATTTATAATTAGTCTGGAGGACATTTTGAAGTCCCTTTCCACCCGGAGTGAAAGGCCGGCCAGCTGGGGCGAGCTCTTGGGATGAGTTCGGAGTCGCAGGCCCAGTTCTTGGCTGACTCACAAACCCCGCATTTTAACTTTTTACTTTCATTTATATGGCTGAGGGACTTTGGGCAAATTTAAAGGTGAATCTCTCTCTCTCTCTCTCTCTCTCTCTCTCTCTCTCTCTCTCCTCTCTCTCTCTCTCTCCTCTCTCTCTCTCTCTCTCTCTCCCTCTCCTCTCTCCTCCTCTCTCTCTCCCCTCTCTCTCTCTCTCTTCCTCTTCCCCCCCCTCTCTCTCTCTCTCTCTCTCTCTCTCTCTGTGTCTGCTGAAGGAAAATGATGGACTCGAGGCAGATTGACTTCTACCAGCATGACACGGTGTGCACCAACACCTGCCGCAGCACCAAGTTTGACCTGCTGATCAGCAACACGCGGCTCCCCCTGCAGGGCAGCGAGCCAGCCACACCCGCCACCCCCCAAGGTGAGACAGGCCACGCCCCCTAACACCCCCAAGATGAAACAGGCCACACCCCCTAATACCCCTATAAGGTGAGAGGCCACACCCCCTAACACCCCCCAAGGTGAGACAGGCCACGCCCCCTAACACCCCACAAGATGAAACAGGCCACACCCCCTAATACCCCTATAAGGTGAGAGGCCACACCCCCTAACACCCGTAAGGTGAGACAGGCCACACCCCTTACACCCCTGTAAGGTGAGACGGGCCACACCCCTAACACCCCTGTAAGGTGAGAGGCCACACCCCCTAACACCCCGTAAGGTGAGACAGGCCACACCCCCTTACACCCCTGTAAGGTGAGACGGGCCACACCCCTAACACCCCTGTAAGGTGAGACAGGCCACACCCACTAATACCCCTATAAAGTGAACTTGTCCATATCTCCAGTCTGCTCCTTCATGTGAAACTAGGGCCATAACCCTTAAGAGTCCAAGACTTTGAAGTGGTCTGTCTGTCCGCCTGTCTGTCTGTCTGTCAGTGGGGAACGGAGGTCAGGCCATCATAGTGGAGGAGAGGCTGGAGGAACCCGTCGCTATGGAGTTCAGCCCCAGGGCTGTCCCGGTCACGGCAGAGGCAGAGAGCAAACGGGAAACGGAGGACATCTCTGGTGAGTCTGGCCCCTCCCCCGTGTGGGCGGGGCCGGCCGTCCTCCGGCTCCTCCCATTTCCTCCCAGCCTGTGGCTCAGCTGGAGCGTTTACCCGTTCCCCTGAGCCAGGCCCCCCCCCCCCCCCCCCCCCCCCACCCCCCCCCCCACCCCCCCCACCACCCCACACACACACACACACACACAGGCCCAGAGGCGGTGCTCTCTAACAGCCATTTTTGCCCCAGAGGAGACGCTGAACTTCTGGAAGGGCATCGCGGACGTGGGGCTGATGGGAGAGGTGGTGGCCAACATCCGCACCGAGCTGCTGGAGGTGCTGACGGGAGTGCAGCAGCGCAGCGCCGCCCTGCTGGAGCCCGGTGGGTACTGCGCGGGCTCGAACCGGCGCCGTCCAGGCCCGGCAGGCCAAATTCACACAGCCATCCTCCTTCGACACTCATATAAAACATTCTGAACTTAGCGTGAACTTAAGTCATACTTAAATGTGCTAATAATGTTAATGTATGGGGCAGCAGTGCAGTATAATGGCAAAGGAGTTGGTCTTGTAACCTAAAGGTCGCAGGTCCGATTCCCGGGTAAGACTCTGCCATTATACCCTTGAGCTAAAGGTACTTAACCTGCATTGCATCAGTATATATCCAGCTGTATAACTGGATACAACGTAAGTCACCCTGGATAAGAGCGTCTGCTAAATGCCATGTAATTTAAAGACTCTTGTTAAAACTTACATCTGAACATAATTCAAATGAGCAAACAAATTGTTTTAGGTTTATTTTCGCGTGTATTTCAGGGGCAAATTTCACAGCCTCAAAAGTGTTAAGGCGTCGCAGTCCGTCGGGTTATTTGATTGACAGCTTGGCTGAAAGGCTGTAGCTGGGTGGACCGCATTGAAACCAATCCGCTGATCTGTGAGTGACAGGCGGAGCAGTGCTCGGCAGAATAAGTGGAGTCATTGGGTCGATGGGTTGGCTGAGAGATTGCAGTGTTATAGACTGAAAGAAAAATGAATCCACTAATCTGTGTGTGCGTGTGTGTGTGCGTGCGTGTGCGTGTGTGTGTGTGTGTGTGAGACAGACATCGCGGTGCTCAGCAGCCTGGGCCAGGTCTTCGGGCTGCTCGACTCCGTGAAGCGAGTCCTGGACAGCCGGCGCTGCCAGACCGACCCCAGCCAGGAGCACGTCCTCAGCACGCTAACAGGTAGGTCAAAGGTCGCGCGTACGCACACGCACACGCTGTGGTTTTACGCAGCGTCCAGTGTTTTTTGCGAAGCGAGTTTACCTGCAATCGGAAGCGATGTGGATGCACCGTGTACTTCACCGTAATGTACTGTAGTGTACACCTAAGGGAAATGAAGAAGTACTGTGCTTTATAATGATCAAGGCAGGGAAGTTAGTCGCGGAATTACAGTTGTCATGGAAAACATTGACTGAAGTCACGGGGCAGTCATGGTAAAGCTGTTGAAAATTTGTGGAAAAACTTTAAAAAGCGAAAGAAATCACGGAAGTAGAAAAAACTAAATTAAACAAAAACGAAATTAAACGAATAGATCTCATGTGCAGCAGTGGGAAACGTTTGTTTGAAATAACATTTGCAACTGTAGCAAACATTAAACAAGTGCTTGAGGTTTCTGTAACCAACAGCTAGGAACAAAAATAGCCTGTGAGTAAAATTGATATGCTGGTGCATTTCTTCATGGAATGGAAGAGTGCTGTTTCGCCTTTAACGGAACGTTGTTAGAAACAGAGCGTGTAAAAATTGCCTTACTAAAACAAAACGGTCACCGTGTTACAGTTTGTTTCTTTCTGCTTTGTTTTGGTGTAGCGTGTACATAGCTAGGTTTGGACTTTGATGGAGCGCCTCTTGTCACGGAATATTATCGTAATGGGGGTAGGAGCGCTGGGCATCATCGCTGTTGACGGGGGGGGGGGGGGGGGGGGGGGGGCGAGGGCGGCCTCAAACATCCGACTGTAACAACGGACAAGGACAGGAATCTCGATCCCAGCGCATTCCACAATCTGCATACACTGTCGCACTTTGTTTCTCCCTGCATTTGGCAATATTGTTACGCCCGTACAAATAACACTGTACGCTATGCTAAGGTTGATGGTTATCCAAAACTGCCGAAAAATCACGGAAAGCAGTGAAAACGGAGGAAACCGTGGAGACGGCAAAAAATTAGGGAAATCACGAAAGAAAAAATCACGGTATCCATGACACCCGTGACTTCTGTGACAAGCGCCCAGCCGTAACAATGACATGTCTGACGATGTCCGACGAGTTCGGTGCTTGGGTGACCTCTGACCTCAGCGTGCCCCTCCCCTTCCCGCAGGCCTCGAGCAGCAGTTGGAGGAGCAGAAGAAGCAGGCGCGCGATTGGCGGGCTCGCTCCCGGGCGCTCCTCCACAGCGTGGCGTTCCCGCCCGCGGGGGCCCCCAAGCCCCCCGCCAAGCGGCCGCGCCTCCAGCGGCCGGCCTCGGCCAGCGTCCTGAGCGCGGCGGCCCCGCAGCACCAGCAGTTCACCGTGCTCTCGCCCATCACCCTGTCGCCCGTCGGCCAGCCCTTCACCGTGACCGGGCTCCCCGTGGGCTCCCTGGCCTCCCAGCCCAACACCGTCACGCTGCACACGCTGTCCGCCGGCTCCCAACTCTTCACCCGCTACGCCGCCGCCGGCGCCTCCGGCAAGGGCGACACCATCACCCTCCACCCGGCCTCCAGCCTGACGCTGCTGAGCGCGGCCGCCGTGCAGGACTCCGGCCACCTGGGGGCGATAGTGAGCCCGGTGGAGCTGGTGCACCTGGCCCGGGAGGAGGAGGAGGCGGGCGCGGGGGGGCAGGGGGAGGCGCCGGCCCAGCCCGACGACGGGGAGGTGGTGGAGGGGGCGGTGCTGGTGCAGGAGGCGGGGCTGGAGGTGAAAGAGGAGGAGGAGGAAGAGGAGGAGGAGGAGGAGGAGGCCGAGGACGAGGGCCAGACGCACACCACGGTCATCGAGATAGACCCGGCGCCCGGCGACCACGCGGGCGGGGTGATGGGGCTGCAGCTGGCGGGGGCGGAGGTGGTCCACGGCGAGATGGAGGTCCTGGGGGACGGGGAGGAGGGCACCGTGGTGGTCCAGGGCGAGATGGAGGTGGTGGGCGAGGGGGAGGGGACCAGCGTGGTGGTGCACGGGGAGGTGGAGGAGGTGCAGCTGGATGCGCAGGGGCAGCTGCACGACGTGCAGATCGTGGTCATCGAGGAAGAGGCGCAGGAAGAGGCCAAATGAGACCACCGTAGCGGGACAGCTGCAACTGGGACACACTCGGGGGACGCCTGTTGCTTTTCCCTTTCTAGATTTTTTTTTTTTTTGAGAACCACAGAAACTCCACCTGGTTGGTTGTGCACTTTTCTGGTGAATATATGTCTTTTTTGCGCAATCCTTTCTTACATACAGCTGGAGCATAATTATTATTCTGTAATTTTTTTTTTTTTTTTTACTCGGAAGGACTCGGTATGTTCGCAGCAAAGATGGCACTAAACCAGACCCAGGATACGTATTGGGTCTCGTCCTAGACCCAGGACAGGCATTGGGTCATGCCCTAGACCCAGGACAGGCATTGGCTCGTGCCCTAAACCCAGGACAGGCATTGGGTCGTGCCCTAGACCCAGGACAGGCATTGGGTCATGCCTTAGACCCAGGACAGGCATTGGGTCGTGCCCTAGACCCAGGACAGGCATTGGGTCGTGCCCTAGGCCCAGGGCAGACATTGGGTCGTGCCCTAGACCCAGGAGAGGCATTGGATCGTGCCCTAGACCCAGGACAGGCATTGGGTCATGCCCTAGTCCCAGGACAGATATTGGGTTGCCCCCTAGACCCAGGACAGTTGGGTCTCGCGGTTAGCCCCGTCCCGTTTCAGAATGAGGTGTTGGGCTCCCACACACGTAGATCCCTCTTTGTAGTGCAGGAGACTGAAAGGATTTGCCTGTAATGTGCATTTTCAGGTGTCATTATTTATTTTTTAAAAAGCAGCTGTCATTTTCATTTTGACCTTTGTTCTTTTTTTCCCAAACTGGACGAACGCTCCTGAGCTCTAAATGGGGAAGTTGTGATTTTTATGTAAAAAGCAAAGACCTTGTAAATAGACCCAGGGTTTATTTTATTTACAGTTAAATCTTTTAGATATATTCTTGATTTTTTTTTTTCCACTTTATATACTTTA
This sequence comes from Anguilla japonica, assembly GCA_025169545.1. NCBI lineage: Eukaryota > Metazoa > Chordata > Actinopteri > Anguilliformes > Anguillidae > Anguilla > Anguilla japonica. The sequence goes on from CM045890.1 coordinate 53,030,000, forward strand.
TAACAGTGTTATTCATGGTACTGTGCTCTGAGACTATAGTATGACTTTGATTGTGAGAGAATTGCACTTGGTTCTATATTTCTATATCGGATTTTATAGGAGTCTGAACAGAAGACTGTTATTTGCCTTCAGAGTTTCTACTGAAGACGGACGATGAAAATGTAACCCAAAGCTTAAAGGAACGGCAGGGCATTGCTTCCATAGCGAAATCTTGTTGTGGCGAGAAACTTTGCTCATTATAACGAGGAACTTCTGTCGTTAAAGCGAAAAGAAAAGAAACTGTCTCATTATTATGTGCTGTTGTGAAGAGAGGGTTGCAGACGAGAATACGCAGTTTATTGACGTAACGGTTATATTGTGCAGCCCAAGACTGTCCACTCCTGCGATTACAGAGGCCTGTTCTCTCGCTGAAATAACGATCCTGATGGCTATTTCTGTCAATACACGACACGCAGAATTGGTTCAGTGAAGGCCAGTAACTCGAAGGGACAGACCGATTTGTTTTTTTTTACTTCTTCTTTACAGCCCCGTACATTTCAGAATCTTAGTGTGCGCGTACTTATCGCAACACCGTCTAAAACGCCCTTGCCTCGAATCAACCCTAAACTGAAGTAATACTTAATGTAGTATTATATCGCGCAAGCCGTTGGCCTTCAGCGAATGAGTTCTGCGTATCGTTTTCGATAGGCTGTTTTCTTTGCATAACAAGGTCCTTTTCTCATTATGGGTTGGCGTGTGCTATAAGAAAAAAAAGATCTTGTCGTTTTAACAAGAAAAGTTTCTCATAACAAGACACTGGGCGGAAAATACGTTTTCATTGTGGGAGCAATGGGTCAGAATCTGCAATTTGATACGCTGTATATTTCGCGTGAAACCTATTCAGGACTGAGAATAAATGGCTTCCCTTCTGTATCTCTGGGCCACCCGTGTTCTGTTGAAGATCTGAACTGTTCTCAGTTACATGGGCAGGTTTCACACGTTTATACAAGTTATCAAACTGCGGACTCCCACTGGAGTTCTCCTTGTACATTTCTGCCTGTTCTCGCTTTATTGTTATGGGCCAATAATGATCACACGGGTGTGTGTGGGCCTTCCCCCCCCTGCTCCGGAAGGTTCCGTGCCCTACTGGATCTTGAGGCGATCGAGCTGCTATCTTTCTACACATTCAACAGTAATAAAAGAAGCTGCTTTGGTGAGCAGGTGCACCTGTAGCTCCACGGTGAACGTTTTTGAAGAGTTGATTTAGCGTAGCTAGACGTCGCCCTCGAGGACAGACTTTTGGATAGTTTTTCTGTGTCGTGGATGGGGGGTTGTGTTAGCTGGTCTTGGATTAGCAGGCTAAGGGGCGGTACTAACACGGGTGTCTTCATAAACGCGTACGCACGCTAGGCCTAGTATAGTGAGGTAAGTTATTAACCGCACCACGGATTGAGGGAGTGTTCATTAAAAAAATACCCCTCTTCACCACGCAAGCTCAATGCACCCCTCCCCCCCCAAAACCCCGCCCCCCCACCCACCCCCCTCTTGGTGAAGACTGCGGACCGGGGATGTGGGGGAGGGAGGAATTCTGCTCCCGGAAAATGTTTTTTTTTTTTTTTTTGGCTTTGCTGCAATTAAAAGGAGTGCTTTGGTCAAACCTGTCGGCTGGCTTCACCTTTTTGTCTCAGCTTGCGTTTGGGTGTGATGCCCGTTACAGCAGGTGCAGTGGGGGACGGGACGTGAGGTGAGTGTGCGGGGCAGCTGGTGGCCGAGGGACGTGGCGGTTTTTTTTTCCTCCGTTTCATTTACGGGAGCGATGTTGGGAATTTTGGGAATGGGGTCCTCGCAGGACACGGGGCCTCCCGCCGTCGGCTCCGCTCCCGCCGCGGTTTTGCCGACGGAAGCGACGGAGTTTCGGGAGTCTGAGTGACGCGCGGGGACCCTCGGGGTTTTAAAAATTTTTTTAAAAATGCCGCCCCGGAGGAATGGGGCGATAAACCGCGGCGGAGAAAAAAGCCACGGTGGCGCTCGCTAACGGAAACCGGCCCCGCCCTGCCCCGCCCCGCCCGCCAAAAAATGGCGGAGGTCCCTCCCAGCGGGATCCCCGCTGAGCAGGGAGGCGCAGGGAGGCGTAGGGAGGCCGAGGGAGGCGCAGGGAGGCGGCCTGATTGATGGCGGGAAGAACCCGTGCCTTCATTAAAAATAATTTTTGGCCTACAGCGTTGCGAGCCTCTCTGTGCGGAGGTGTGTGTGGTGACTCATTCCCCTCTCGAGCTCCTGCCCAAAAACGTCTTCAGCGGGGAAACTGAGCTTTTGTTTACTCTGCATTCATTTGAATGATTAATTTGCGTAGCTCTGGCTAACGAAGGCGATTCAACGACGCTGTCCGTTTGCAAAGAATTTGGAGGGGGGGGGGGGGCGGGGATTGTCGATACGGTGTCTCTAATTAATGAAGGCTGGGGTGTAAAGCTTGGGGGCACTGGTCTCGTCCCAGGGTGTGCGGCCTTACGGAATGAAAAGAGGGGACGACCGATCCGTACGGGGTGTGGATGGGCCGATGAGGTTGATCGCACTGAGTGGAGGTGAGCCATCCGGGTGAGGGTGGATCCGAGCATGGCTTCGGCACAGCGCCTGTGGACCGGGAACACGATCCCTGCCACATCGGCTGTGTCAGAATGCTCGTCTAACACATTGGGGAAGATCAGGGGTGTCCGGTCTCATCTGAAAAGGGCCGGAGATGGGGTGCAGGTTTTCGGTTTTAGCCCAGCACTATGACACCTAACTCAGCTATTTAACTAATCATGAGCTTCAATCAAGAACTTGATAAGGGTGTCAGGTGTCTTCGTGCTGGGCTAAAACAAAAAACCTGAACCCACACCGGCCCTTTTCGGATATCGGACCTCCCTGAGCTACTAGACGAAGGAGGGGGGGTCCTTTGAAAGCCAGGGTGGGAATTTGTCCTTAAATGCCAGGGAATATCTTAGCCTGTGTGAAGTACCATGGGATGTTTAATGACAAGCAGGAATCGTGTCGTTCCATTGGAATCTCTTACAGCACAGTGTTCTTGCCAGTATGCTGGGGCATTTGTGTGTTCTGATTGGGCCAGAGGGAAGGGTGCCTTAAAGTTGATTTGGGTGGATCAGTTGCAATTTATTGATAACATCTTTGTGCATCGTACTGCACTGTGCGGGACCTCCACACAGATAGGTGGCGCTGTGTCGGACAGCAGGAGCTCTATGCTGTGGTCAGCGGCCGCAGACCAGTGGGGTTCAGGGGGCAGAGGTCCCGGCCGGGGGATAAACGTGGCCGTGCCACAGACCGGTAGGCAGTTTGGAGGCCGTCGTCATGGCGAACGCGTTTTTAAAGCGCGGTTCCGTCCGTTTTGTTTTGGCCAGCATCAGAGACGCTCCAGAGTAAAGAGGACGGGAGTCGCACTTCTGAAGCGGGAGGCGCTCGCGCGGGTGCGGCGACGTTTCGGCGCTCGGCGGGGTCGGTTTCCGGGGTGACGGGCCCGTCAGAACGGCGGCGGCGGCGGCGGCGGCACCTCGTGGGTGACCCCGGCGGCTCGGGGGCGGGCGCCGCGTCCTACGAAGTGACAGCGGGCGAGGAGCGTGACGAGGGAGCCGGTGCGAAGAGGAGGAGGAGGAGGAGAGAGAGAGAGTGGGGGGTGGTGGGGGGAGAGGGGAGAGGGGAGAGGCGTCGGATCCGCGCGTCTCCACTCCGACAGACGCCTTCGCTCGCTTCCCGCGCCCCCCCGGCTTCCTGTGCGCAGAGCCCAACCTTTATGCGCAAGGTGACCCGCCTGTCTTTCCCCTGTCCCGTTATCTCGCTGAAAACTGACAGCCCCGTGTGCTTCCGGGTCTTATTATGATAAATCACTGCCTCTTCTGTCTCTCTCTCACTGCCTCCCTGCTCTTTCTCTCTCTCTCTCTGTCTCATTCTCTCTCTCTGTCTCGCTCTCTGTCTCTATCTCTTGCTCTGTCTCTCTCTCTTTCTCACTCTGTCTCTCTCTCAACACTTCTTGTAGCTTCAACTCCATTGCCAGCTGCGTCCACTCAACTCATTGTCGATTTAGGATAAGTGGACAAGGACATGCACAAATCATGGTGTACAAATCATAGTCACGAAACGGTGCCAGATAATCAGCATTGCTAAATAATTCCATTGCATTTCATTACATGACGCTTTATATGTTACTCAAAACATATAGACCAACAGAGAAGTTTAATTGTTTATTGCTGGAAGACTCGAATAATGAAAAGATTATGTGAGAAGGAAACATCTGCTTTTGTGGATTATTTATACAAAGCGTTGACGCTATAAGAAAATGCTTTGTATTAGTAGTTGTGTCTTGTATATTTTGAGTTTGTATTAAGTTACCTGACTTCTATGTCTTATATGTTGCTGTAAGTGTCTCATGTAATCCCATGTGGGATGGGCCATTTTAGATGGTATGTCACAAAAATAATAATTTGTTCATACTTACTGTTTAGAAGCCCTCATTTAGTTTCTGTGGCAACACTGCAGTTCCACACGAGCTGCATTCCATAAAGATTCTACCCTTCCGCTCTTTTACTCCGTAGTTTGGTGCTTGGTCTGAATGGATGTCATGTGTCAGACTCAGTTCTGTCCGTTGTATATATGTATAAGCATGTACGTGTTCATTAGTGGCTACTGTCGCATACGCTCACTGGTCGGGGGTCATTATCGCGGGTCGTTCAGGACTGTCGTCTGCTAAATTGGTGTAATCTAATGCACTCTCGATCCCGGGGACTGTAATTGTGAATACATTCTGCGTTTTTAATTCATTCGTGAACGTTACCAAAAAATAGATATTCTGATAACTTGTGCTGAACACTGAACAGTACGCGTTTTTTATCTTGAGATTCGATGGAACATTGTTAACGCCACAAGGTGGCGCTCTTCGTCTATTTAACTGCTCTTACTGAGTCGGGGGTTGAAACCATTTTTTGAATTGTTTATCCTGACGTCACAAACTCAGAGGCTGAGGAACGTTTCAGCTGTACATCAGGAATCAATGGGCAGCAGTCTGCAACTTTGCACCAGTGTTACCGGATTTCAATTGATAAACCGAACTGGACTAAAACGGCACAATGAACACCGTGACTGTTCTCCTGATGCTTTCTCTACTGATCCACGCTGATGGCCTAGAGGGACCAACAGGTAACATGAAATATTTTGGTGCGTTTAAGTTTAGCATATGCACTCGGGAAAGATATGACAGTCGTGTTTTGAGGCACGAGTTTTCCCGAGGATATGCCTTCAAGAAAGCAGGTGTGGTTGTCGTTTTTCAACAGGGTTCTTGTGGCAGAGTGGTTTTGTTTCATATATGCTATTGATAAGCCATCTAAGCACAAGACCTATTTCTCTGGAATGTGAACTTGGTTCTTGCTCGCATGTAGAACTGCATAAATAAATATCACATTTAGAGTTGTTTTACCGGAAAGTTACGCAGCGAACAGAAGTCGGACATTTCTGTTGATTTTAAATTATCAGAATCAGCTGGGACGTGTCTCAGCACTTAACGAACAAGGTAATCAACCACCGCAAAGATGAGAAGGTAATTGGGAAACGGAACGCTTGCACGTAGAAAATGGATTTACCCTGAATGAATCGGGGCACTTGAAAGCGTAACTTTAACCTGTCTTCTGCTTCGGTTATTGTAAGCGTTACATCGAAACACACGGACACATATCGCCAGCTACCACTGGTATGTCTGATATTGAGGGGTGAAATACCTTTGCGATGTTACAGCTACCGATACATTGTGCTTATTGATTTGAATCCCAGTAAAATGAAAGTGCGCGCCAAGCGTTATCCATTAGTTTTATGCCTCTCCATCGAAGCAAAGATACATGCTTTTTTATATGAAAATCCATTCTTACATCAACAGTCACAAAAAACCGCATTGCTTTGGGTTTTATGCTCTGCAATTATCATTAGTCCTTATCACCTGAGCGGACATATTCTCCCTGAATATTAGCCCCGATACATTCACTATAAAGAAAGTCCAATTGTTAACGGCCGGGTCACTTCGTAATTGTATCGCTGCTCGCTTAAGCATTCACTTAAAATGCACAAACACCGTGTGTGGAGGAACGGTTTTGACGCTGTCCGTGCGCGCAGGTGCGCAAAATGTCAGGCGGCGTTAGTTTGTAAAGGCAAATTTCCACTATGTAATCCCAACGCGCCAAATGTGCCTGTGCACATTCATGTTAAAATAGTTAGAACTACTCTTTTATGCTGATTAAAATGTCTTGTCATACTGCTTTTTGTTGTTTTATTACTGTTCTAAGGTAGAGAATCCTCCCGCATTTTATAACAATTAGGAAAGTAAAAAAAAAATATACAAAAAAATAAATAATATAAATAATAATAATAATAATAATAATAATAATAAATTTAGCACACGCAAATGGCTGTTTTTTCCACTGCAGCATCTTGAGTCCATTCCGGAGAGTTCACGTGGAAGTGGTACGACAAGCTCAGTAAAAGAGATGTTCGCAATTAACTACCTCTGTGTACTGTGAAACAAGTTGGAGTGGGGAGCCATTCAATCCTGCACGTTTTTTTGAGCAGTGGAAATGAACCCAACACATTCATTGTCTACAGTATCACTACATTTGTTTAATCAGATAGTAAAGCTGTCTCAGACCCGTTTGTTTAAAAAAGCTGAGTATTAGGGTAGTTCATTTATTTACTGAAATAATTAATCTGTAGCACTGATTGATATTAATGTTGCCTTTTCGGACTTGATTGGAATAAATGTGATGTTTAAACATGGTTATTGATAGGCTATTTAGTTTATTATATGATGGTATAATAACATTAATCAAACAGTTGCCGATTGACTTATTCCCTGTAATTTTAATGTGGTTGTGATTTTGTGCTTTTCTGAACAAAAGACATGGTTGGCTAACAGTCGCACACCCGCGGTCTCATTTCAGTTGCATTTTACTGCAATTCAACGGAACCAGCGCGGATGATGCTGCACGATACACTAACATTGCCATGGAGGACTATGTGTACTATCTGCCCAGTACAAAAATAGCTTTGCATATAGGGTGCGCGTCATCTTGTCTTTTGCTTGTCAGCGTATTACCCTTTGCCCAACAAATTATTATTATTATTATTATTATTATTATTATTATTATTATTATTATTATTATTATTATTATTTTGTCGTGCAGTTTTGCTATTGTCTTGCTGCTTTTACAGCACAGTAGACATTTTTGCCGTTCATAACCCTGTGGTTGACAGTACGCAAAATAGCAGGAATGAACGGCGAAAGAAAAAAAGAAAAAAAAAAACACTCACTCCCCTGCTCTCGCGATCCATATCGTCCCGGACTGAATCGGTGATTTCACTCTCCCAAAAGCGCGCACTCACCTGAAGTAGCAGCACGTATATCGCAGAAACGCATTTTGTTTTCAAATGACCCACCCGTTAACATGGACCAAAAATCCCTTGGTTGGAGCCCTATATTTCACAGGACTTAACTTTATTTACCCAGAAACGTCACATTAATGAATACGCACTATAATATAACAGAATTGCGCTCATTTAGCGTTTATTATGGAAATAACGTATTAATGGCTCTATTAAGTAGTCTTGTGCCAGTCGGTCTCGTTGTCACAACCTCTGGATCCGGAAAAAATACATAAGCGGTCAGCCACTTTAGGTTTCTGTCACTGCCGTTTTGAAACCCTGCTCACGGGCATACTGTATGACTGCGTCATTGTGATAACGTAACGCAAGAGGGTTCTGAGGTCAAATAGCACAGTGACGCAGAGGGGGTGAGCGCCGTTCTGGAAGTGCTGCGCCTGCGCTGAGCATGCTGGGAAAAGCTCCCAGCTGTCTGTGCAGCACCTGCTGTGAAGTGCACTGTGGCGAAGACTGTTCGGTGCACAGGAAGTACCTGCCAACAGGCTGGGGAGTCAATCAACACTTCTCGTAACTCTCGCTAGCAATTAAAAGCAGTATTTTTTTCCTTCTTCGCCAACAGTTTGATGAGTTCAGCAGTTGTTGAAACCGACTTGCCAAACTGAGTTTTGTGAAGCAAAAGTGCAAAGCTTGTGCTTTCCTTTAAGTCAAAGTTAAGAAAAACTGTTCACTGCAGACAGGTCTCAGTGAAAGACAATACTCCATGTGTCAATCAGATACATTAAGGTTTCAGTTAACCCTTGAAGGTGCAAGATCACACACATGTGATTAGAATTTTCTTAACTGAACATTCTAATGCTGATGCAACAATAACTGCTGGTAATTGAACGTAATGGAGTTCTAGAACACTGACATAGAATTTTGAAGAAAAAAAAAAGCCACCCCAAATAAAGCCATACTCTTCAAAGGGGTGTTAAGTTTACGGTCTCCTCCGTGTCGGCCGTTTGGGATGTGATGATTTGCTGGCTACTATTCGATAGGCTGTGATTGAACGCTGGTAACTAAAGCTTGGTGGGTGCTGGGGGGAATAATAGGGTGAGACTCTGGAGAATATCTAGAGAGCATGTAAATGAGCCTTTTTCTTTGTGGGTCCCGCTTCTCCAGAAGACAGGGGGCGTAAACGCATTTGTGTCAACGTTACAGACATGAGTTTCCTCTTTTTTTGTTGGCACTATACTGATTTTCTGTGATTTTTGTCGTTTTCTCTAGATATCGGTTCTGTTTACTGCATTCCATTGATTTATAGATTTCTTCTCCTTGTAAGTCGTTATTTCAGTGTTACTGTTGCCTGATATTTCTTCCCAGTTTATGGTATTTTTGAGCTTCATGATTATTATTATATCATACACGACATAGCCAAAATATGTGGACACCCTAGTCTAATTAATGGTTTCGGCTACTTCAGACACATCCATTTCTAACAGGTGCATAAAAGCAAGCGTACAGCCCTGCAATTTCTGTAGTCAAACATTGGCAGTAGAATGGGTCGTACTGAAGGGCTCAGTGAATTTCAATGTGGCGCTGCCATAGGATGGCACCTTTCCAGCATGTCAGTTTGTCAAATTTCTGCACTGCTAGAGCTGTCCCAGTCAACCGTAAGTGCTGTTATCGTGAAGTGGAAACGTCGAGGGAGCAACAGCAGCTCCGCCGCGAAGCGGCAGGCCGCACAAGCTCACTGAACGAGACTACCGAGTGCTGAAGCATGTAGCGTGTGAAAATAATCTGTTCTCAGTTGCAAGACTCACTACTGAGTTCCGGACTAAGTTCAGTTAAGAACATTCTAATCACGTATTTGTGATCTCACACTGTAAAGGCGGGGACTTTTGTTTTCAAAATTCTAAGTCAGTGTTCTGTAACTCGTTCAATTACCAGTAGTGATTGTGACATCAGCATCGGAATGTTCAGTTAAGAGCATTCTAATCACATATTTAAAATCTTGCACCTATTACTATAACTTTAGTGCATCTCATTGACACATGGAGTACTGTCTTTCCTGTGGCCTGTCTGTGGTCAACATTGTTTCTTAACTTTGACTTAAAAGAAAGCACAAGCCTTGCACTTTTAATTCACAAGCTCCAAATTACTAACCCGTGGTTTTCGACTGAGATCTTTAACAACCACATGTGGATATGGGTGTGATGTTCAGGTGTCCACATACCTTTGGCCATGCAGTGTATATTATATACATTTATATTAGATTGTATGTAGATTACATAAGGCATTATATGAATAATAAATAATAAATAATATGTTATAAGTATTGTTATTATTATTAGGTCATTTTATTTTGTGTTGATGTATTACTGTACTTTATAATTTTCTGTACGTGTAATGCCATGGTATAGTGACAAATCGAGAGTTTCATCCGATTGGCTCATCTCCGGCTGCTGCCGTGGCAACGGAGGGGAAGAGAAGCAGAAAGTTTGCAGTTTCTTGACCTTGAGGGGGCCTGGTCGCCCTCCCCACACCAGGCCCCGTGTCCGTCTGACGCGTCTGCTTCATGCATCCGCTCCCTCCCCCCCCCAAAACTACACCGGCGACCGCAGGTTCCTAGAGTTCCAGAGCCCATGCAAGCACCCACTTTGGAGCTCATCGCTCTGTCATTTATGGTTGTCACATGCCGTGACTACTCTGGAAGGGACAGAAGAGCTGGACACAGGGAGGTGCGGAAATTCTGGATTTCTCCGGCGTTTTATTTAGAGAGAGAGAGAGAGAGAGAGCAATCAACAAAACACAAACGACAAACCTTCGCCCGTCGCCCTCACGGGATCTGGGCAAGAACAATAAACTAAAACAACAAAGACAAAATAAATAAAATTACACGGGTCGCTTTTCAGCTGCATTCATCGTACGGGCTCTGGCTCTCTCTCTCTCCATCGTAGGGGATCCCCGGTCTCAACACCTACTGTGGAAAGAAGCACGCTTTTAAATCCCGGACTGATTCGTAACATCATCCAGGTGTGCGCCTACTTAACCAGTAGGCGTGGCCCTCTAATTGCCCCAAATTCCTCCCGCAAACCGAACCCTGCCACAGTGATGTTTACTGCGCCTGCAAGATTGCGCAGCCTGGGCAGTCCCTGTCTTTCCAGGACCGCGCACTGCCGTCAGCGTGATGCAAACTAAGATCGAGTGAGTGTGGGAAAGCGCCGAAATGTATTTATTTATTTATTTGTTTTTCCTCCCTCCCAGCTGACTTGTCGCGATCTGACGTTCAGTCAGGGGATATATTTTTAGAACGTGCCTCCAGGATGGAGGCAGATGGAACGGGGAACGTTAGAAGTATGTTTAGTGAGGTTAATTGCTTCTGCCACATCCTTCAAAAATCAAACGCGCTTTAGGAATGCAAAACAGGCGTATGGGGCAGGGTGGGCACAAGCTCCATTGCAGACGGTTTTCTCCGAGACGGTGTTTACAACAGAGGCCTGCTTTTGTTCATCCGTAGTTGTGTGTGTCTGTCGTTCCTGGAGTGCTTTTCTCCCACACACACACACACACACTCACTCACAGTCTTTTCCAGTTCAGGCTTCGAATTCTGTTTCTGTCTTTGGAGATATGTCTTGGCTACTGGAACCCTGTTTTGATTTTTGTGACTGAAAGTTACTACATTTTTTTTTTTCCACTCGTGAAAAAACTGTTTGCTTTTTCCCCCGCTTTTGGCTACTTGCTGACATTATGCGCGTCTGTATTTAATACAGCCTACTTTAAGGCTTAAGTCAGGTCTTACCTTGGACTGAGGTATAGGTCTCTCTCTCTCTCTCTCTCTCTCTCTCTCTCTCTCTCTCTCTCTCTCTCTCTCTCTCTCTCTCTCTCTCTCTCTCTCTCTCTCTCTCTCTCTCTCTCTCTCTCTCTCTTCTCTCAGTTTTAGACACTCTGGACACCCTGTGTATGAAGTCCCCATCAGACTGTCCCTATTTCCGCACACTCCCGCTTCTCCAAATCTCAGTGTAGTGCGTGGTGTGTGCTAACCGGTTGGAGTCAGGAGGAGGGGGCGGAGACAGACAGACAGACAGACAGACACAGTGCGCAGGGCGCACCTCCCTCTCTGCAAGAAGTGCTAACTGTGCGAGCTTTTAGCTTCCTTACTCATAGTCAGAGATCTGCCGAGGTTCTTCCAGCTGACACTCTGTCACACCGCCACCGTCAGCGACAGCCGCTGCCATTGGCCGCGCAGCGCAGAGACGAGCCGCTCTGGGGCCTCGGAGTAATATCTATGGTCCCCCTCCCTGAAATAACAGTGCCTACCAGCAGCCCTGTCAGCGGCTGGCGGTGCAGGGGCGGCGCTACCGTCAGCAGTTTTGGGGTTTTTTTTCAGCGGCGCGGAGTAGCCTGAAAAAGGACACCGCTACGGGCGGCTCGCTTTTCGACGAATCCCCACGCGCCGGTTTTTGCCGCGACCGCTCGGCTCAAAAAAAAAAAAAAAGAAAAGGGCCGTTTACAACTCGTCCGGAGGTTGTAGAAACTGAAAGTCTCGGCCGCGCCGGGACGATCGATCGATCGATCGCTCGATTTCTGCCACCCGTTCTCGCGCGGAGGCTCGGCAGAACGATTTAAATTTTTTTTTCCTCAAACGACCTGGCGTAACCATGGCTACAGTGCCCCCCGCGTACCGGGTCAGAGTTGCCCCCTGATTGCAGTTCCGGAATTTGCAAGCGAGTGTTTTTTAACGTTTTTTTTTTTTTTTTTTTTTTTGAGCGGGGTGACAATCGCAGCGAGCGGTTTCGCCGCTCTGAGGCGCTGCTGCTCGACGGCGTGCGGGGCAGCGCTCGAACCCGAGCTGCCCCCCGGTATCTCCGTACCCCAGCCCGCCCTGCGTGAGGCGTGTCTGCGAGGGACGCCGTCGCGTTTCCCCCGTCCCCACGGTCCTCACTGGATCGATAAGCGGGCGATCAGCGAACTATAAGCGGGCGATCAGCGATCGATAAGCGGGCGATCAGCGATCGATAAGCGGGCGATCAGCGATCTATAAGCAGGCGATCAGCGATCTATAAGCGGGCGATCAGCGATCGATAAGCGGGCGATCAGCGAACGATAAGCGGGCGATCAGCGATCGATAAGCAGGCGATCAGCGATCGATAAGCAGGCGATCAGCGATCGATAAGCAGGCGATCAGCGATCTATAAGCAGGCGATCAGCGATCTATAAGCGGGCAATCAGCAATCGATAAGCAGGCGATCAGCGATCGATAAGCGGGCGATCAGCAAACGGCCTCGTTTACTCTCATTACAATCACACTCCGAGAATGTACCATTTAATCTTCCTCACCCTCATTTCAAAACTTTCATGATCTCTTATTTTTTAAAAAAAAAAATGCATTTCCTCGAATTTTGTCACCCACTGCTGCTAATCCCCCAGAAGGAAAAACCTGTCAAAAACGTCTGAGTCTAAGCACAAGGCTCGGGTGCTGATTAGAAGGACAAAAAAAAAAAAAAAACCTGGAAAAAAAAAAAAGTCTGTATTAGTCTATTTGTTCGTAAGGGGTTTGGTAATCGGGAACATTATGTGAATAACAGGTACAAGCTTCGGTAAAGGACCACAGACTGAAATTTGAAATGATTTCTGCACTTTCCCCTGGACGCAGCGATGTGGGGTGGGTGGACTGTTCAGTGCTGTGCCTGTTACCCCCCCCCCCCCCCCCCCCCCCCCCCCCCAGCCCCTGTGCCCCTGTGCCCCTGTGCCCCCCCCCCCCGGCTGAGTGAGTCTTTCCTCCAGGCTGCCGAGGCAGTCTCTTGCTCAGTCCTCGAGTGCATCAGCGTCACCTTTTTGAGTTAAGAGTGTAGGGGCGTACGGGGGCAGTGTTGGGGGGGGTGGTATTGATTTCAGCTCTGTACACTGTCAGAGGCGGCTCATCGGCTGCGGGCTAATCCGCGCAGCGGTCTTCATCCTCTCTCTTTCCTAAATCACTGGGGTCTCAAGGGTAGAGCTGAGGTGAGAGGATTCACAGCCCCCCCCCCCCCTTCCGCCCACCATCCTGCCCCCCCCCCCCCATCCTGCTTCCTTCCTCTGGCCAGTAGCAGGAGTCGCAGGCCCTGGCGGAGATGCGGCAGACATCCGGGTCCCCGGCCCTGCCGGAGAGCTCGGTCTCAGAAAGGTTTCCGGTTGACGGCCGCGCCGGTCGCCAGGGGCGACGCGGGAGCCGCAGGAGAGCTGCCGGCGTCGCGCGCGGCCTGACGCGGTCGTTGATCCGTGGTCAATCATGTTGCCTGAGCGGCGTTCCCGATTGGTCGCGCCGACGGCCTCCCGCCCTGTTAGCGCGTTAGCACCGACTGCGTTAGCACGCGTCCTAGCGCTGCGGTCGTCCTTAGCGGTCGCTACGGTTTCCTCTGGGGCCTGGCTAACCGAGAAATGACAAATGTGAAAACAGAAAGCAGGAAGCTTTGAGAAGAATAGATTAATTCCTGTTTTCGGTACCTGTGTGACTATGTATTTGCGCTGAACATGCTCCTGTCTGGTGTAAAACACATGGCCAATGAGCCGATTCCTGTGTAATTTACATACCGGTTCCATAACAAGTGACATAGCCGAAGATGGAAACCTGCAACCTCTCACTCTTGTGGCTGGAAGTGCGGACGTCGGACGCCGATGCAGCAAATGCGCGGAAATCCATCTCACTGGAGCCGTTCGGCTGATTCCGTGTGGGAGAATACGGAACATGGCAAGACTGCAGTCCACAATGTATGGTTGATGAATCCGACCGTTTTAATTAACATTAAAATTGAGATGTGACATTGCTGTACAGTGATTCATTAACGGAAGTAATTGTAATTAGATTTAGTAAATCTATTTCAGAGGCACACAATCTTTGTTTTTACACAAATGTATCATTCCATGCTTTTCGCGACCCAAACTGGTTTCATTTTCATTCATAACAATTAATTGATAATTAATTGTTAAACTGCCGACAGTAGCCATGCCTTTGATGTCTGAAAAGCTAAACGGAAGAACAAAGTTCCTGATATTAGCCGGCAATTAATCACAGAAAACGCAGTCAAATTAGCAGAACTTAAGACTTCGTCAGTGAAGCGCAGTATATTTAAAGTGCTCAAAGCTGCCAGACAGAAGGACTGTAGGATAAAAAAAATTTCCCTCTCATTAACGTTACAGTCATCATCAGTGAGTTTATTTTTAATGAGAGGCCATCAGTCATTTCCCTGTGGGCTAAGCAGGCTCTTACATGATCATATGAAATACAGTCCAAAGCAAACAATAAAAAAATGCATATTAACTTTTCATTTTTTTCTGTTGAGCATTTATTTGTATAAACACCGAATAACATTAATGAATATTAACACCCTCTTTCGTATCGGCCTAATTGCATTGCAAGGTTGCTGTGAGCTAACACGATACCAAGACCAAGCAGACAGCCCCCCCCCCCCCCCCCCCCGTGACCCAAGTTTGGCCGACCGACCGACCCGCAGTTTGAGTGCCGCTGGCCTCGACGAGAACGCGCTAGCCAAGCGAGGGCTTCAAGGACAGTTATTACGAGCGGTTTGGCAGAGCGCGGTAGGGATTACGTGGGCCGCTTCTCTCTCTCTCTCTCTCCGCTGAAAATAAATTCCTTCCAGGAGATCGCCGCGGGTGGATTCCGGAGGGGAGCTCCTAACGATTTCGCCACCCTCAGTTTGCGCGCCTCTGATCTAGCATAACAAAAAAACACGAGCACTTGAAAATTTCCACTTTTAGAGGCAGTGTAGAGTCCGTGTTCGATACTGGATGTTACGGACAGTAAGCGAGGTGTACGAGGTGTTGTTTACGGTGTTAAGCATTAAGACGCACTGTTAAAGGTACGGTATGTAAATTTGGAGAAACGAGCAAGAGAGTGCTAGATTTTGAAGAAGTTCCACTGCCACCTGTCTACCATTGTTGTGGTAGTAAGGTTAGCTGTTTAGAACAGTGGTCTCCAACCCTGCTCCTTGACAGCTACAGGGTCTGCTGGTTTTTGTTTTCACCTTAAAATCAGCACCCGATTGAGACCCAAGACCCAAGGTGAGTTGAATTAACTGTATAATCAAGTGCTATAATTGATTCATGAAGTGCAGAGTCACCATGAAACCAGCAGACCCTGTAGCTCTCCAGGACCAGGGTTGGAGACCACTGGTCTAGAATATCTCAACCTACCCTTTTCTACTAGCTAACTAGCTAGCTTTAGCGCTATCTCTGTTCTGCTCTCATCTGTATAGCCCCGCCTTCTCTGACAGCGCTGTGAACAGGCCAACATGATTGACAGGCATGCAGGGAAGCCTAATTACAGAGCTGTCCTGATTCCTGATTGGCTGTTAAGATTCAGGCGTCTCTGATTTCAGGCTTGGGGCAGTCAGAGACTAGATTTTTTTTTTTTTAATTTGAGTTTAAAATTTTTTTTGATATTTGTCAGGTTGTGAGGGAAATGCAAGCAAATATGAACAGAAGTGTTCTAAGACAAACTTGCATACTGCGCCTAAAAGTGTTGTGAGGTAGGTTTTACAGCATTATATGGTGTGTTAAGGATATGCTGTGTGATGTGTAATGCACTGCACTGAGGGGTGAATTGTGTCTGGCAAAGGAAGAATAATAGGATTTGATTTTGGGACATTGATTCCATGTAAACAAACCCTTTGTGTTCTCGCATGAGCATGACCCGGCCCTCCGTGTTTTGTTTTTTTTTGGAATCCAGACGCTCCATCGAGGCGCGCACAAAGGAAAGTAGGTTATGCTTTTGTTTTTGTATCGATACCCCTGCCCCCCCCCCCCCGACTCTGTCTCCTTCCCGCTCTGCGAGGTGGTGCCCTAGTCCTAATTAAAGCTGTCGATCACAGCGGGCTTTTCCGTGCCGTAAGGCCGGGCTGACGTCCTCCTAATCGGGTTTCCGAAAACGAAATCCGCATCGTCCGGCGGCGACGATCCCTGGGCCAATGAGGACGGGGCGAGGCGAGCGATTTAATTGGGGCGCCGGATTGGGGTCGCTGTGGCGAGCGTTGGTTTGCCTGTGACGGGAAACGGGGTCCCCGTGTCCTCTCAGACATTAGGCGGTGCCCCCCCCCCCCCCCCCTCAGCCTCAGCCTCTGTGGGGGCCCCCTGTCCCTCCCTGTCCCCTGACTCGCCTGGGCCATCTTAATTAAGACTCAGATTAAGCGGGATTATGCCGCCAGGCTGACCGATCGGGGAATAAGGGGAGAACACGGGCATTAGCCACGCGGAGAGCGGATTCGTTGATGCGGGATTTGGGGCTAGCTTCCCCTTTGGAGGTACGGCGTAGGCCAGGGCGCCAGAGGGATCGTGGGTAGCGGGACGCCGCGGGGTCGGGGGGGGGGGGCGGGGGGGGGGGGGGGGGGGGGTCGGTCGTTCGTACCTCAGCGCCCCCGCTTCCTTCGCTCCGTTTGTTTTTCCCTAATGGGAGCGCCGTCAGGCTCCGCTGTACTGCTCTCAGAGCACTACAGGTAAAAGCTCCTCTCACTGAGAAATGGCAGTGCAGTGCAGACTCACACACGCACATATATACGCGCACACACACACACACACACACACACACACACACACACACACGCACACACACACACACACACACACACACACACGCACACACTCACACACACACACACACACGCACACACTCACACACACACATTACACACATATACGCACACATACACACACGCACACATACACACATACGCACACACACACACACACAAACCCACGCATGCACACGAAAACACACACACACGCATGCACATGAAAACACACGTGCGTGCGCGCACACACACACACACACACACCCATACACATAAACACACACACGCAGACACCTGAACGTATGCACACACGCACACACTGAAATCTTCTGCGCTTCCACAATAAGTGGAATGGTAAATTGCAATTTTTTGTTTTATTTGCTGCTCTATGATTTAAAAAAAAAAAAAAAACGTCTGTTTGATGAATGAGGGCTGGTATCTACATCACACTTTGGAGCATCTGCAGTAGGCTGTTCCTTTTTATTTCTTTCTTTGTATATCCCCTCTCTTCTTCTCTCCCTCTCTTTCCCACTGTACGTGTGCATACATATTCTTAAACAGCGCAACTAATTCGATAAGAGAGCGAGAGAGAAGAAGGGAGGGGCGAGGGGAGGGGGGGATCGGGGGGAGATGACAGACAGAAAAAAAACAACGACATGAGGTGCGTCTAACCTCTTGGCCTGATGGCTCAGCTGAACAGAATTGATGTCCTTTTATTGAGTTCAGTTCCATTTCATTTGTCAGGGACATTGTCACAAAGATGCTGTGCAGAGAAAAAAAAAACGGGATTTCTTTTGTGTTCTTGTGTGGGGGGTATTCTTTTTCCTACTTGTACAGTAATATAAATTAAATAAAGTTTAAAAAATAAAAATGTCATGTGCTCAGAAGACAGTACAGTCAGCGGCACAACACTGGGAAGTGGAAACAGAGCACATTGACATTCAGAAACAGAGCTCTTCCTTTTCTCACTCTGAAGATCTGTGTGCTGGGATTGATCTTTCAGCTGAGCCGACTTTCCTGCAGTGCTGGCAGAGGAATCTCTGACCCCAAAGGCAATCTGTTGGAACACCATTGCAGAGGGTACTCCAAATTACTATAACACACACACACACGTGCACACGCGCACACACACAGTCACACACACGCACGTGCACACCATACACATACACACACACACACACGCATGCGCACACGCACACACACACACACACTCCTGGAGTCTGAAGTGGTGCCATCCTCCATGACAGAGGCTGTTTTTCTTCCTTTCTCCCACCGCTATCTCCCTCCCACTCTCCCTCTCTCTCTGCCTCCTCCTCTATCACCCCCCCCCCCCACCCTGCCCCCCCCCCGCCCCCCCCATCTCGCACCATGTGCCGTCTCCTCCCCTGCACTCTCGGAGAAGAGCCTGCTCGTATATTGTGCGTTTGACGCATTTACAGACAGTACTCACAGCCTCCAGTAGGCCAGGGTGCTTTTCAGCCAGAGCGTGCACCAGTGCAGCCAGCTTCCTGTCCTGGACAGCCATCTCCACATCTGTCTGTGGTTTCCTTTCAATCAGCTGCCAATCAAGGCCTTGAGTATAAGGTGTTTAGTCTCTTTAGCCAATCGGTACTGGTGTTTGACACCCCTGGCTTACACTGTGATTGGACGCTGTGGTCCTCCAGTACTGCTGTTTGACACCCCTGGCCTACACTGTGATTGGACGCTGTGGCCCTCCAGTACTGGTGTTTGACACCCCTGGTCTACACTGATTGGACGCTGTGGTCCTCCAGTACTAGCGTTTGACACCCCTGGTCTACACTGTGATTGGATGCTGCGGTCACACACTGACTCAGTTCATCGGCCAAAAGCCTGGGTTGTTTACCATGCAACTCGGGGGCAAATTCACAAATGATGGGGAATTCTATTGCTTTCCTGCTCATTTGACATGATAAATGTTCACTAAACTTTTATATCCAGTTGACTTGAATCGCTATGCAAAGCCAGTAGTTCTGTGATCTATCCTAATTAACTTGTGCTGGGTGCGGTTAGCATGAAGAAAAGAGGCCCTGAGGTTTTTGGGAAAATAGGATTCATTTCGACATCCTGCGCTATTATTATAACAGCTAGGAGTGGTGGCCATTAGCAGTAGGCAAGAGTTGCATCAGTAAATGGCCAGTAATCTTCATTTGGTTTGTTTTGTTTTTGTGCTAAATATCCTTGTTTTCTGACTTGTTTAATGTTTGCAGTTACCGTAATTGATCTCTCTTTTAAAAAAAAAAAAAGCCTTTTCAGAAGAAGAAAAAACTGCTTGTTTAGTGACTTGCACTTTTTTCACCTGCTAGCTCTATAATTGTATAATTTTTCATTTACCTGTGGCCGTTTATCACTGATTGCTCTAATCGGAGTGCCTACAGTGACACCTGCAGGATATGAACTGAATTACAGCTGAAATTCTTTCAACGTAACTTTTGTAACGTTTGGTTATAACCCATTGTCCTAAGCTATAACTACTCGTTGCCTTTATAACCTATACCTATAGGTAAGATTCCCAAATTACAGATTGGGGGTAGCTGAAATTAATTCTGTCACAGCAAATTTTATGAATGAATCTGTTTTTCTCTGCGAGTATACATTCAGTCATAATATATCACGCTGTTACACGGTTTTTTGCTACCCGTTTAATGAAGTGTAGTCAGTAATATTGTTCCGGTAAGCGCATGGCACATGTAGATGGACAAAGTAGCACCTTTAACTTCGTTCATGAGCCCAGAATTCTCTGAAAATGTGGAATATGCTAAGGGCTCGAACTCAAGGCACGGATAAGTAGGCTGGAGGAACCGATACCGGCGCTACGTGTTGCTCGAGAGAATGCTACAGATTTCAAAATTAGGAAGCACCGAAATCCGTTAACCGTATTTTGAGCCGTCTACACAAAAAGTTTACGCCTTCGCCTTAATGGAGATAGCCGGAGTTTTGAAATAGCTTGCTATTGTTACGGGGCAGGTGATAGTTTCAGCACTTTGGTGTCCTTTCCTGAATCACCTTAATGACATCAAGAGCAAAAGCGATGTTCAAATGCCACAGCTGGGGCGGCACAGAGGAACACAATGTTTTCTTGCTGTTGCTTCACAGCCGGGAGGGCCTGGGTTCGAATCTGTGGTGGAACCTATCTGTGGTGGGGCCCATCTGGGTGGAGCCTATTTGGGGTGGGGCCCATATCGGGTGGAGCCTATCTGGGGCGGGGCCCATCTGGGTGGAGCCTATCTGGGGCGGGGCCCATCTGGGTGGAGCCTATCTGGGGCGGGGCCCATCTGGGTGGAGCCTATATGGGGCGGGGCCCGTCTGGGTGGAGCCTATCTGGGGCGGGGCCCGTCTGGGTGGAGCCTATCTGGGGTGGGGCCCATCTGGGTGGAACCTATCTGGGGTGGGGCCCATCTGGGTGGAGTTTGCATGTTCTCCCCGTGTCTGTGTGGGTTTCCTCCCACAGTCCAAAGGCATGCAGTTTAGGTGAATTGGAGAGTCTAAATGTGTGTGTGTGTGAGAGCATGTGCCCTGCGATGGACTGGTGAACTGTCCAGGGTGTATTCCTGTGTCTCATCCATTGCATGCTGGGATAGGCTTCAGCACCTCTTGTGACCCTGACCCTGACCAGGAATAAGCTGGTATAGATAATGGATGGATGGAGTTCCTGAAGCTATGTTAGCTTCAGGAACTCCACTCCATCTAGATAGCAATGTTCCTAAATAACCCAGTTTATATATTTGTGATATACAGTATATAGGGAAATGTACGCATACAGTAAATTATGGGGAAATGATTTTCCGCAAATGCTACTAATATTTTCTCCATGAAAAATATATTAGCTAGTAGTTTTTTCCCCCCAAAAGTTGTATCTCAATTTATTACCTCTAATTATTCTTTTAAATATGGTGATCTCAGTCTTTACTTGAAGAAATTCTAAGTTGAGAAATGTGCTGTTTTGGTTCATTCCGTTGAATAATTGTTAAAATATACTGTAGCTCGGTGCTATTTATCTTACCTTATGTTCTTTACCTTTATCAAGGGTGTGAACAGATTTTGATCTGTATATACAGCTGTGTATACACAATTAACTGCGGGGAAGCTGAAAGATTCTCAGGGCTATTGATTTAACTGCCCTCTGCGCTTGTGGCTGTCGAAACATTTTGCCCCCCGAGTCGTCTTCTCCGCGCGGCGTATTTCCGCGCCGGGCGGAATTAATCACGGACGCGTCGATAAAAAAAAATTTAGCGTGGAAGCTCTCTCTCTCTCTCTCTCTCTCTCTGTCTCTCTCTCTCTCTCTCTCTCTCTCTCTCTCTCTCTCTCTCTCTCTCTCTCTCTCCCTCTCTCTCTCTCTCTCTCTCTCTCTCTCTCTCTCTCTCTCTCTCTCTCTCTCTCCCGGGAAAACGGCCGCCGTGCTTCCCTGCTGCTGCTAGCGGCGGAGCGTTAGCAACGGTTGCCGTGGATGCGGTACGGCTAGCGCTTCTCCGGAACTTGGGGACAGGGCTGTCGCTTTTTCGGGGGGGGGATGCGGGATGCGGGTAGCTGTGCGGTTTCTCCCAAGAGTCACCGCAACCGGTCAGCCAATCACGACCCTTGTTGCTGGTCTCCCGCGTGAATCGTCACGACGCGGGGACCTGTCGCTCCGGCTCGGTCAGACACGTGTGATCCTGGAGACGCTGTGAAAGGCTGCAGTGTGAACAAGGCCTTGACAGCCCCCCCTGGCTGGGGCCCCTGGCTGGGGGGGGGGGGCCCCCTGGGTCAGGTTTATGTAACATAAAGCGCGGGTGGGTGGCGGTACCGTTCTCCAGAGCTCAGCGCTAACCCGAAAAGCAACACAATTAACTCCCACGGGGGGACACCGGGGTTAGGAAGCTGTTACATCCCTGTCGCTGATGCACCCGGCTGGGGAAGCGCGATGCAATGGAAGCTAGGCAATTAGCCCTGGATGGACCATATGGTGCGAGTAGCGCAATTGATCATTTTTGCATTGTTTTGCATGATAATGCTCGGGAGAACTTTGGGGGGCTACTTGTTATGAAATATTTCTCGGGTGGCGTACAGTAAAGCAGTGGGTCCGGTCTCGTCGCTTCCCGAAATAAAAAAAGGTTTTGTGTCTTGAATTAATTCTGGCCCCGTGAGCCCGGTGCTCATTGTCTCCATTTAAAAGGCAGCTGCGACCGGGAAAGTTTTTCTTTTTTCACTCACGGGTTTTGCTCGTAGACGCGGCCCTGAGATTTAAATTTCCACTTCATTACGTTCGTTTAGCTGACGCTTGGATCTCGAGTGACTTGCATTACAGGAGGAACAGAAGTGCATAAGGCAGCTATGCTGGCCAAGAACCGAAGTTCAACATATATATGTGTATATATATATGTATATAGACTACATTCTTGAAAAGGCCTGACCAGAGACAAATAAAACTATAAAAAGTGCCATAACTTAAATGAGTGCGATGGGGAGAAGGGAGAAAGGGAGGGGACTGAAGGAGCTTTGTGGAGAGATGGCTGTTCGGCTGTGCTGGACGATAGCCAATCACCCTGCTTCGCTGACCGCTTTGGGAAGTTCATTCATCAAACCTCAAAAACGTCAGTTTTTTTTAACTGCTGTTAAATTTTTTCAGAGGCGTGTGAACTGTTGAAACAGGCTGTGGGCACGGTGTGGCTGGGGGTGGGGGAGTGGGTGGGGGGTGTGGATGAATCCCTGCATTTAACGAAACAAACGCAAAACTGTTGGGACCTTCCTGTGGAGTCAAAGTCAGGACGATGCAGGAACTCACTAAGACAGAAAGCACTTTACTGAAGAAAGTAAAAGTTTGTTGTAAATCACACTGGCCAGCGGGAAGGTCACTGAAACACAACACAAGTTTGCGGTACAGAAACCCACCCCACACTGGTGGTCTACCCTGTTTAAATACTCTCTGGGGCCTTGACTAGGGTACGCATGTCCATCCTATGTGCGAGGGCCTTCTCTTTGCTCCCTAAACAACCTACGCCCTTAATGTTGCCTGATACCATATGGCGTCACCACTTCCAGAGGTGAAACACTCCGAACCCATAAAACGGATATCCTACTTCTGGGAAACGTAGTTCGTAGTCCTGCACTCTGCTAATGACAGCGGCTACTGCCCCCTAAAAGGGATGTCCTGCTTCTGGGAAACGTAGTTCGTAGTCCTGTACTCTGCTAATGACTATCATAATAGTAAACACGTGGCCATGGATAGCCAATGATCTGCCTTGTTCGCATGGCCCCAAAAGGTACAGTGTCAGTAGTGTTTAGGGAAGGCCGCCCTGGAGCTGGATTGTTGCCGTACTGTTTCCTGCTGTGCTCTGTATTCTGCTGCTCCAGGGCGGGGTCTTGTCAGACAGAAGTCTAATCACACGCTCACTGGCCCCCCCCGTGCGTGGATATGCACCGTGCTGCAGTCGCCGCAGGACAGGGACACCTCCGAATCTTTTATTTATTTCTGTTTTATCGTTTAATTATGCGGGACGGGGTCCAGTGAGACGGCGTTTGATTTTTAAAAAGGTGGATTCCGGTGCCCAAGCGGGACATCAGCAGTCTGCAAACGAAATGCGCATCCGAGACCGCTTATAATAAACGACAGAATGAGCACCCCCCCCCCCCCCCCCCCCCCCCCCACAGAGTCAGCTGAAGTCCGCCCCCTCAAAGGGATCGCAAGGAGGCCTCCGATTTCACACGCACGGACACTTTTGGGACAGCGATACCAGACAGACAGGCGGGTGGGGGGCGGGGGGGGGGGGGGGGGGGGGGGGGGGGGGGGGCATGAGAGTAGGCTGCCTGCGTCTTGACGCAGTTTTTTTTTTTTTCCGGCGCAGGCTGTTAAAACCGACACTCTCCTAGCGCAGTGCGACCGCGGCCCGGCGCGGAGTTATTGACTTTGTGCCCGATCCCCGGTTGACCCCGTGGATCCCGCGCGGTTATGTTTGTAGCCGTGACAGAGCCCAGCGGGTAGCCGTCCCGACAAGCAGCAGGAGCCCTTCCCTTTATTGGCCGGTGCCGTTTCGGGGGGGGGGGGGGGGGGGGGGGGGTGGATTTACGTCCCCCGTGTGCCTGTAAAGGAGCACTCAATTTCTCCGTACCCTAACAAACTGTGCGTCCTGCTCTTGGCCGCGGACACGCACTTAACTCACGATGATGCTGCTTGTGCGCAAATCACTAACGGACGTTACGCGTCAGCGGCGCAGTTCGATTCGACCAACCGCCGCTCACCGGCGAATGTGGTCAGTTTCCTGCGGCGAACTCCGACAGTTTGGGAGAGGCCGGAGCAGCATGTGCCGTCCGAGGGACTTTTATTTTGAAGCCCTCCGGCCTACTGCGCGTAACGACCGGCTCGAAGCTGACACACGAGTCAGGGAAATGGCGGTTGGAAGGAACAGCGAAGGAGTTTATTTAAATGAAGAACGGATATACAAAATTAGTGAGGGAAACAGAAGTCAGTAAATGTCACCGTGAACGCAGGTGTTGATTGGGCGTGAATGTGCTGTCGCGTGTTGTAAAGCAACAAACACTAAAAACAGCAGCCAAACAAAACATCCGTGTGGAGAGAGAGAGAGAAGGAGAGAGAAAGATAAAGAGAGAGGGAGAGAGAGAGAGAGAGAGATGGAGAGAGAGAGAGGAGGAGAAAGAGAGATGGAGAGATAGAGGGAGAAAGAAAAGGAGGGGTGTGATTGGAGGACAGCTGGACGATAGTGAAACTTATGCGTGCTTTTCTCTGTTCAGAACAGACACACTCCGTATGGGGCTGGACCTGCTGGTGATTCAGTACACAGTGTGTTCACGAAGACGCGGTTTTGAGTGCGCACGCTTGTGCGTGAGACAGAACTGGCTCAACTGCCTATTTGTTTTGGATTCAAATACTTTTCTACGCTTTACCGATCTTGTCTGGTGTACTGGAACCAATGAAATACTCTCAAAAAAAAAAAAAAAAAAACCCTGCCTTTTGCTCTTATTGGCAGGCTCAATTACACCAGGCAAGATCAACAGAGCACAGAAAAGTAATTGAATCCAAAACAAATATGTATTTGACCCAGGTCTGGTGTGAGAGTGAGAGAAAGAGGACTTCAGTGGCCGCCCGAAAGTCTCCTCAATCTAGGCGGTTGACCTCGCCTCCACTGTCAACATCCACCGCAAAACAGAGCCTGCTAGGTAACAGGAAGTGGGACGTGCCCGGTATGAGACATAAGCATATATTATAACGCCGGTGCACGCAGCCTCTCTGGTGCTCAGTGGGGTGGCAGTGTAGCATAATGGCTAAGGAGTCGGTCTTGTAACCTGAAGGTCGCAGGTTCGATTCCCTGGTAGGACGCTGCCGTTGTACCCCCCCCCCCCCTCTGCTAAATGCCTGTAAAAAAGTAAAATAAATAAATAAATAAATGCGTTGTAATAGAGATGCCCATCGCAGTGGACCACCCGAGTCCTTCTTGTGACTTTGGACCGAAACCCTCCCCCCGTGCGCTGCTGTGGTGAATTATGCTTTGCTTCGCGGGCTCACGACTGACTCCGTGATTCATCCGTTTCATTTTGTCTCACGTTGCTGAATGCTCGTGGCACAGCGCACGTCTGTGTTTTCGTCGCGCCTCGCGAACCTGACGCGGTTTTTTGTTGCCACGCCAACTGTCTGGCACGCTGTGGCAGCGAAGCTCGGCCGACCGAATGGATTTAATAGGCGTGATTGGCTGTGGTCCGGTGAGTCGGAATCCTCGGCCGCGATCCTTCTGTTGTTGGCGCCACGGTAGCGATGAGGGTTTTTTTAGTCAATTATGCAGCTGCTTTATTTAAAAGAAGAAAAAAAAAAAAAAAAAAACAAAAAAAAAAAAAAAAAAAAAAAAAAAAAAAAAAAAAAAAACAAAAAAAAAAAAAACTAAATCTGACAGTTGCTCATTTTTAAGTCTAATGTGGTGTTTAGAAACCGTGGTTAACCAAAAAAAAAAAAAAAAAAAAGTCAAGCGTAGTTTGCGGAACAAAAGACCCCTCCTGTTCGTTAATTTTATTTCAGACCTAGCAGCATCACTTGATCGAATTTTAATCAGCCAGGCGCTGTATCGCCGAGACCGGCAACAAAGGCATTAATAACTTTTATCAAAAAACGAAAAAGAAAAATAAAAAAGGTACTTTATCACAGATAACAAGCCCAACTGCTAAGCTTAACAGCTATTTTCAGCTATCTGCCTGTGTCTGAGGTGCTAATTGAGAGTGAGGCTGACTGTGTGCTCAGCTCTGCATTGTCTTCATCTGTGTGTCTGTAGAGGGGGATCGCCTGTTACTGGATCTCACACCGTCTGGACTGGCGGGGGGGGGGGGGGGGGGGGGGGGGGTGGGGGGGGGGGAGGGAGGCGGCCACTGTGTAGTAAAAAGATACCGCGAGTTAAGAGGTGGTGCCGATTAATCACATGACCAAGTTCATCCCCTGAATGTGGAAACTCCCACTGAGTTTTTTTCTGTGTGGGGGGCATTCTGAGAGATACGGGATAGGGAGGGGGGAGGGGGGAGGGGGGTCACTGTAAATCGGAGGTGTCAAACTCCAGTCCTGGAGGGCCGCAGTGTCTGCTGGTTTTTGGGGTTGTTCTCGGCACAAGTGTTTCATTTAAGTCATTGATTGGCTAAGGAATCCACACATCTTGTTCTCAAGGCCTTAATTGACAGCTGATTGAAAGGAAAACACAAAAACCTGCAGACACTACGGCCCCCTTGGGATTCAGTTTGACACCCCTGCTGTAAATGGAGACATCCTCTTGCTTGTGTTTGGCCAAGTGTTTGGAGTGTATTGGGGAAGCATCTAAATATACAGTTCTTTCTCCTCACGTTTTCTCCATAGGTGAAAAAAACACTGATTTAACACGTTAAAATCTGATCGTGTGGCCGCTGATTTGGATTCAAAGACTTTTCTTTGCTCTATTGATCTTGCCTGGTGTACTTGAGAGTTTATCATTGGTTACAATACACCAGACAAGATCAGTAAAGCATAGAAAAGTATTTGAGTCCCAAACAAATACGTATTTGACCCAGGTCTGGTGTATATGCATTTTTGTAATTCAGTATGGGTGACATTACATTACATTATAGGCATTTAGCAGACACTCTTGTCCAGAGCAAGTTACATTTAGCATTTACACTGCATCCATTTATACAGCTGGTACACACTGAAGCAATGCAGGTTAAATACCTCACTCACAAGGGTACAACCGCAGTGTCCTACCCGAGAATCAAACCTGTGACCTTTAGGTTACAGACCAACTCTTTACCCATTATACTACCCTGCCAGGTATGAAACGCTGCATTGCATTATGCTTTAAACTATAAAGGCAGTGGCTTTATATTAACCTTGTGATACTTCCTGCAATGTCATGCCTTCATTATCTCTGCAGGCGATGGCAGGTGATTACACACGGCTGAATATGTGACAGGGAGGAAAAGACTGGGACAATCCAGTGTGTGTGTGTGTGTGTGTGTGTGTGTGTGTGCCTGTGTGTCTGTGTGTGTCTACCAGTGCGTGTGTGTGTGTGTGTGTGTGTGTGTGCGCCTGTGTGTGCCTGTGTGTGCGTGCGTGTGCCTGTGTGTGTGAGTGTCTGCCAGTGCGTGTGTGTTTGCATGTGTGTGCATGCGTGTGTGTGTGTGCATGCGTGTGTGTGCATGCGTGTCTGTGTGTGTGTGTGTGTGTGTGTGTTTGCTTGCCTGTGTGTGTGTGGTATGTGTGTGTGTGTGTGTGTGTGTGTGTGTATGTATGTGTCTGTGTCAGCAAGGTTACGTGTGTGTATGAATGTGTGTGGATGTGTGTGTGTGCCTGGGTGTGGGTGTGTTTGTCTACACATGCATGTGCAAAGTGTGTGTGTGTGTGTGTGAGTGTGAGCATGAGCGTGTGTGAGTGTGAGCGTGTGTGAGTGTGTGTGTGTGTGAGTGTGAGCATGAGCGTGTGTGAGTGTGAGCGCGCGCGCACGCGTGTGTGTTTTCCTCTCTTGTGGGCTGCAGTTTGCACCAGCAGGCTGTGTTTATCAGACACATTAGCCAGTTGCTGATGTTTAAAGAAGATTATATGGTGCGACCGATCTGTGCTGCTGAAACTCTCCTCCTCTACTGCACCAGCGAGACGTGTGTATTGCTCTTCTAATAAGCACCCCAGACAGGGGGGCGGGGCTCAGAACAGCCGGCGCGCCTGAGTGGCTGTCCCCCGGGTGACAGGCGCTCGGTGGGCGGGGTCAACGTCACCGTTCCTCCGGAGGGTCACGCGCGCGTCATCCGTCATCCGTCCCGACGAAGTGATTCATTATCACTCCGCCATGCGCTGACAGCGATCCAGACTGCGCGGCGGTGCGAGAGAGCGAGGGAGGGGGGGAGAGAAGGAGAGAGAGGGGGAGAGGGGAGGGGGGGGGAAGGAGAGAGAGAGACACACCACAGTGTTGTTTGTATTTCATGTTGTTTGTATTCCTATTCCTGGTTCTGTGTGTATGCTTTGGCAATATCTACAAATGTATTTCATGCCGGTAAAGCATTTTTAATTTGAATTTGAATTTGATTTGAGGGGGGGGGGGGAGGAGAGAGAGGGGGGGAGAGAGAGGTGAGAGAGAGAGAGAGAGAGAGAGAGAGGGAGAGAGAGAGGTGAGCCGTTGCATTTAGTCATGTGCTAACAGATGGCAGGAAAGTGCTGTGTTGAGTATAAATCACTGCAGCGGTGTGGCTGACAGGCTGGGGTAAAGTCTGCAAAGTGTGATTAATGGAGGGGGGGGGGGCACAGGGTAAGAGCCTGGGCCCTCAGCGCCTCGCTGTGGGGGGGGGGGGGGGGGGGGGGGGGGGGGGGGGGGGGGGGGGGGGGGGCCCTAACCGGGACCCCGCACCGGGTCCTCAGGGGATATCAGACGGATAACTTAACTGCAGCTCCCAGCGTAATGAGCCCATCTGCTTTACCTGACTGTGGAAAGACAAGAATGAATGAATGAATGAATGAATGAATGAAATGAATGAATCAGTGCATTTATACGGCACTTTTCCTGAACGCTCAAAGTGCTTTACAGTGATGATGGGGATCTCACCTCACCCACCACCAATGTGTAGCACCCACCTGGGTGATGCACGGCAGCCATTTTGCGCCAGTACACTCACCGCACATTAGCTGAGGTGGAGAGGGAGAGAACTCTTTTTTTCAGCCAATTAAATCAGGGGATGATTTAGGTGGCAAGTTTGAGAGAGCCAGGTTGGGAATTCAGCCAGGACACCGGGTAACTCCCTGCTCTTTGCGACAGGGGTCATGGGGTCATAGGGTCTACTGCAACTCTCTCCTTGCAAGCCCGCCAGCTTGTGCCATACAGCCACTACAGATGATTCAAAATGCCGCTGCCCGACTCATCTTCAACCTTCCCATGTTCTCCCACGTCACTCCTCTGCTGAGGTCACTCCACTGGCTACCGGTCGCTGCCAGGGTCAGGTTCAGTCACTTCACTGGCTACCGGTCGCTGCCAGGGTCAGGTTCAGTCACTTCACTGGCTATCGGTCGCTGCCAGGGTCAGGTTCAGTCACTCCACTGGCTACCGGTCGCTGCCAGGGTCAGGTTCAGTCACTTCACTGGCTACCGGTCGCTGCCAGGGTCAGGTTCAGTCACTTCACTGGCTACCGGTCGCTGCCAGGGTCAGGTTCAGTCACTTCACTGGCTACCGGTCGCCGCCAGGGTCAGGTTCAGTCACTCCACTGGCTACCGGTCGCTGCCAGGGTCAGGTTCAGTCACTCCACTGGCTACCGGTCGCTGCCAGGGTCAGGTTCAGTCACTTCACTGGCTACCGGTCGCTGCCAGGGTCAGGTTCAGTCACTTCACTGGCTACCGGTCGCTGCCAGGGTCAGGTTCAGTCACTTCACTGGCTACGGTCGCCGCCAGGGTCAGGTTCAGTCACTTCACTGGCTACCGGTCGCCGCCAGGGTCAGGTTCAGTCACTCCACTGGCTACCGGGCCGCCAGGGTCAGGTTCAGTCACTCCACTGGCTACCGGTCGCTGCCAGGGTCAGGTTCAGTCACTCCACTGGCTACCGGTCGCTGCCAGGGTCAGGTTCAGTCACTCACTGGCTACCGGTCGCTGCCAGGGTCAGGTTCAGTCACTTCACTGGCTACCGGTCGCTGCCAGGGTCAGGTTCAGTCACTTCACTGGCTACCCGGTCGCCGCCAGGGTCAGGTTCAGTCACTTCACTGGCTACCGGTCGCCGCCAGGGTCAGGTTCAGTCACTTCACTGGCTACCGGTCGCCGCCAGGGTCAGGTTCAGTCACTTCACTGGCTAACCCGGTCGCCGCCAGGGTCAGGTTCAGTCACTCCACTGGCTACCGGTCGCTGCCAGGGTCAGGTTCAGTCACTCCACTGGCTACCGGTCGCTGCCAGGGTCAGGCTCAGTCACTTCACTGGCTACCGGTCGCTGCCAGGGTCAGGTTCAGTCACTCCACTGGCTACCGGTCGCTGCCAGGGTCAGGTTCAGTCACTCCACTGGCTACCGGTCGCTGCCAGGACCAGGTTCAGTCACTCCACTGGCTACCGGTCGCTGCCAGGGTCAGGTTCAGTCACTTCACTGGCTACCGGTCGCTGCCAGGGTCAGGTTCAGAGACTTACCGCCTCTCTCGTCGTGTGACCGAGCGGGGTTGCCAGGGACGCCACAGTCGCCGGGGCGCCACGGTCGCCAGGGATACGAGCGGCGTCGCCAGGGCTGCGTCGGTCCTGCGTCTGTGGTTCGGCGGTCGTTTCCCGCGAGCTCTTGTTGGCGTCGCCCCCCCCCCGCGCGCGGGCCTTATCGCTGGCGCTTCCAACCTCCACGCAGGAGGCACTCCTCAGCCTTTCCATCGCCCACCGTTTCCCTGGAGCGCGGCAGACGTGCCACTCTCGACGTGGCACGGGGTGTTAATCTACGAATATGAGCTCCTGCGTGCCAAACAAATCTCTTTAACGGCTCAAATCGTATAATTTGGAAGCACGGTTTTTTGCATCCTTCTGTATCCTGGTGAAGAACATTCTTTCAAGACCAGTTTTCTGGTAAAATACAAGCTAACGGTAGCAAACGAAACAAGGAAATTAAGAAATCTTATTTTTGTGGTGAAGTGTGTTATGTTTTATGAACAAAATATGGAGGCATGACACAGCCTGTTCATTCTAGTATGGCAAAATATGATTGACAGGTTGCCGAAGTGATGCATCACTGATTTGTTGAAATGTAAATCACCGTGATGCTTGCATAAGCAGCCTCACCTTCAACAGACAAAATTATTAAATGCTCTGGTATTGGTTAGTGTCTATGAACTTAATAAATAATAAAAAGAAAAAATTTATATATACTCAGATGACTAAAACATGCCTACTGTTTTTCTTTGTCTCGTTATGTATCACACAAGTGGGAGAAAGAAGATTTTAATTTCATTAGTCATTAGTTTCAGAGTGATTAGTTGAGCTAAAACATCTAATTTTGAGCTAAAACAAGTTCACACGTGTATGCCCAAGAACGGTGTTGAGAAACAATGTAATATAAATGATTTTATTTTAAGTCCCAAGGGAAATATAGCTTCAAGGAGCAATTAAAGGGACCAAGTCAAAAACACATATGCCTATGCAAAAAACATATATATGCATATTCCTACTGAGGTGCTTAGTCCCCCTAGCAAGTATCAAATGTCTACAAAAAAACTTTCTTTCCTGATTTTCAAATTTGTCGAGCTCCATCGCACCATCTATGGTTTAATCAAGCCAATACTGTAGAGTTAGTCTCAGGGTGGAGTTCTGAAAGAACACATCAAGTTTCATCTTTATGTCTGACTGTCTGGGATTTTATGCGCTTTTAATTTTTAAAAAGCCACGCCCACATGTAAATTTGTTGGCAAACTGTGTGCACGTTTTTAAGCATGGCAACTTTTTTATACTGGATTTGCATGCTACAGTCCAAGTTTCATGCAAGTCAGTCCATCTTGGAGGAGATAGATTTTAAGTGTTTTTTTAATTTATTCAAAATGACCGTAAATCCATAATTGTTGGCAAAGGCTGATTTATTGTGTGTGAGATGGGGGATCTTTAGCATTAGTTTCATGTCCGTAATTCAGAAAAATCAGCACCTTATCTATTTCTAACTAATTGGCCAATCAGCACCAAGTTTGGTCAGTAGTGGTTGGGAGATGCCCTCTATCAGTGTGCCCAGTTTCATATGAATCAACCAGGTGAAAGTGGGGACAGTAGCATATGAACTAACAAAATCCAAAATGGCCACCAATCCAAGATGGCGGTGGCTGAAACCTAAATGCACATATTCACAATGAGGCGTTTACTCACTACGGCGAGTTTAAAACATCTACGTAATACTGTGATTTTTACAGAATGTTTTTCATTTTTAAAAATCACTGAGCTGTATCGCGCCTCCCTGTGGTTAAATTGAGCTAAATGTTTAGGGCTGTCTTCAGGATTCGGTTGTCAATAGACACCAAGTTTCATCACGTTTTGTCAAACGGTTTGGAATTTATTCGCTTTTTGGTAAGAAGCCACAACCATATGCAAATTCATTGGCTTACTGCGGGCAGGTTTTTGAGTGTAGCAACTTTGTTTATGCTGAGATTTAAGAAATTCTGAAGTTGGTGCCAAGTTTTGTGCAAATTGGTCAAAGCATCCAAGACGAGACTGACTTTAAAAAAATTTTTTTTTTTTTTTAGGTTTTTCAATAAAATACTAATGGTGGAAAATCTAACCAATGCACTTTCTTGGGCTCGGGCTTAAATTTGTCCTGTGACAGGAGCGCAGAGTGTGAGAAAAAATAATTTTAATTCTAGGTCAACAGGTTCAAGGGGTAAGGCCCGTCAAAGTTCGCATTTTCAACCGCTTGTTGTGGCACCATGGAGTGGGGAGTTAAGGCCAAAATGGCTCAATATTCCTTTGGCCTTCCCATCCAGCAAAAAAAAACAACAACAAAAAAAAATGCTAAAAACACAGCAGGGTTTGAGCAGTTTTACAGTCAAATCGTGCCTAATCCCTAATTAGGGATGTGCAAGAACTTAAAACTTTGATAGACGAATTCCACGAAGACGGTTGACTCATGTCTTCTCGATGTCTTTGCACAGAATCCATCCACGTAGGATTTGAGTGTCCTTGTTGGGCCCCTTTGCAGATGCAGGTAGCTCATTTTCCACAGCCCAAATGTGCACATGCCTACCAATTAAAAAAAAAAAAAAAAAAAAGAACAGGAATCTAATTTCGGGCTTTTAATGAGACTTGAACTGTGCTTTTTAAAAAAGAAAAGGAAAAAAGAATAAAACATTGTTAACGGCTCAGAGCTAATTAGAGATGCAGTCTGGTGTGCGAGGGCATCGGTGCGCGTGAGAAGGATTCAATTCCGCGCGCGATTAGCGGGTTCGTTACGCCGCGCGGCTGCTCTTTCTCCGGCCGATTTACCCATCAGCCCCTGGCGGCGGCGGCGCGCCCCCGGGGACCCCGCGGGGAGCCGCCGTCGTTCGGAAACGCGCTCGTTCCGCGGGCGCGAAGCGGAGGCTTTTTGTCGGAGAAAAATTAAAGACGCCTCATCTGACGCCCCTCCCCCCCCCCCCCCCCCCCCCCCCCCCCCCCGCCCCCCCCCGAAAGACCGCCAGCTCGCCGGCCCTGGCGGTCGGAAGCCAGAGTCGCCGCGGGCTTTGCGCACTTTCGCCGAATTTGCTGTGAGTGACACCGGCCTTTTAGCCGCGCGCTAATTCGATCCGTCCATTCTGTAACCGCCTACTCCAAGTCAGGGTCGCGGTGGCAAGCTAATTTCATTAGCTTCACTGTGACGTCTAACGTGCTTGTTTTTTTTTTTTTTTTTGTGTTTTTTTTTTTTTTTTGGACAACCCCCTGTTGGACTGCGATGATATTATCAAACTTAAAATTCTATTTCGTTTTAAGTTTTCGGAAAACGACTCCGCATATGCAGTCTGTCAGTCTGTAATTGGCCCAGTGGTTCCTTTGCAAAAATAACCCAAAACAAAACAAAAAAAAAAACTTCACGGTTGAGAGTTTGCATAAAAATAGAAGTCACGTCCTTTACTTTTATGCTTTGACAGGCACATTAGTTGCTTTTTGGGAATAATGTGTTGGGAGGAAATTGCTGTTCCCTGGAGGCTCCGGAACAGCTTTAAAATCTGCCGTGAGGGAGGGGGGGGGCCGAGCTGGGGCTGTTAGGGGCGTCAAAGAGGCGGCGTTTGGTGAGGTGCATTAAAAATCGCTGTTTATTATACGCATTTTATGGGCTGAGAACAAGCAATATAAAACAGCAACTGCCTTCGTTTAAGGGAATTAATTGAAAATCTAAAATGATTTGCAAATAGTTTTTTTTTTAAATTTTTTTTTTTGATTTTTGAATCGTTTCGTTTTTATGTAGTGAAGTCGCGTAAACATGCAATTGAGGTCGTTTGCACAATTTCTCCGAATGAGTCGGCTTCTGCAATCGAAATGAAAAAGAAAAACATTTCCGATCTGCGCTCAGCAGTGGCCTGCTTTCAGTCGACGCTCGTATGCGCACAGTAAACAATCCACACGGCGACGTGGCGGGGGAAGCGCGCGTTTGACTTCTGGCTTCGTCGCGACGCTATTTTTCTGCTTGTGTTTTGACGCTTGCACACCTGACAGCTCCCTAACGACCCTCCAGTCCTATTGGTGCAGACAGCCTACACACGGATGACAGCCTAACTGACATACTTGCCTGAAGCCCCGAAGCCCCGGGTGGTGCGGCAGGGGCGAATCGCTTTCGTTTTATTGGCTTAATTAAATGTCAGTCTCGCGTACCGGACGGACACGTGTTGATGGTTGCTCGGCCGGGGTGGGGGGTCCGAGGTGGGGGGGGGGGGGGGGGGGGGGGAGGGGTATGATGATAAGGAGGGAACACCCCTTCCCCTTCCGTGTTTCATGTTGGGTTGACTGACAGATGTGGGCCGACTGCCCCCCCCTCCCCCGCCAAAAAAAAAAAAATAGCCCCAGTCTCCTGCCTCCTGCCTCCAGCAGCCTTTCATCTTGCGAGTGAGAATGTAGCCAGCAGCTCCCTCAACACGGATTGATGCACATTCACCTCCATGAACTAATACAGACCAGCAGCAAGGAGAAACAGACAGAGCTGTGTGCCACACACATCACCCCCCCCCCCCACCCCACCCCACCCACAAACCCCCCACCCCCTTAAATCAACAGGCCGGACGGGCCTCCTGGATATGTGCTCTGTCAACTGTGACAGCCCCCCTGAGGAGTGGTTCGGACCTTACATAACACCCCCCGGTGCCTGCTGAGGGTGGGTGTGCAAACCAGCCCCCCCCCCCGTGCCTGCTGAGGGTGGGTGTGCAAACCAGCCCCCCCCCGTGCCTGCTGAGGGTGGATGTGCAACCGCCCCCCCCCCCCCGTGCCTGCTGAGGGTGGGTGTGCAAACCGCCCCCCCCCCCCCCGTGCCTACGGAGGGTGGGTGTGCAAACCCCCCCCCCCCGTGCCTGCTGAAGGTGGATGTGCATGCCCCCCCCCCCCCCCCCCCCCCGTGCCTGCTGAGGGTGGGTGTGCAAACCGGCCCCCCCCATGCCTGCAGAAGGTGGGTGTGGATGCCCCCCCCCCGTGCCTGCGGAAGGTGGGTGTGCATATTTTGCCGGTCTGCGCCGCAGCAGTAGTCCTGTGGTTCTGCGCTCGGTGGGTAGGTCGGGATCCGATATTTAACGGCGGCGTGCTCCGCCTGGGAATGTGATTACCCGGTGAAGCGCAGAGGGGGGGACTGGAGGGTCCAATCAGCAGCGAGCGTAGCAGCAATTTAATTTTATTTTCGTTGCCTTTTCCCTTTCTTAATGTCGACGTGTCGGAAATCAACACTTTATCTGCGTGCCGAGGAATAGTTCATTTGAAGCGCAAGCAAGGTTGACTGTAATTTCTTTTGATTGATCAGCTCTGGGTAACCTTTGACCGAGGAAAACTTCTGAACTGTGTGTGTGTGTGTGTGTGTGTGTGCGCGTGTGTGTCTGTTTGTATGTTTTTGGCTTGTGAATTTGTGTATGAATCTGTGTGTGATTGCGTGGAAGTGTGCGTGTTGTGAATGTGTGAGAGTGTCTGTGTGTAATTCTGTGCATCTGCATGTTCATTCTTGTGAGTGTGTGCATGTTTGTTTTTTCCTGTGTGAGTGTGTACTGTATGTGTATGTTTGTGTAGGTGTGTCCCATGTTAAAAATAGGATGCTGAAGTGTGTACCAGAAGTATACTGACACTTTAGAATACGTAAAGTATGCTAAAGTGTGTACTAGAAGTATACTAACACTTTAGAATACTTAATGTATGCTGAAGTGTGTGCTAGAAGTATACTAACACTTTAGAAAACTTAAAGTATGCTGATATGCTGAGTGTGTAGTGAAAACTTAAAGTATGTGAAGTGTGTAGAAGTATACTAACACTTCAGAAAACTTAATGTATGCTGAAGTGTGTACTAGAAGTATACTAACACTTTAGAAAACTTAAAGTATGCTGAAGTGTGTACTAGAAGTATACTAACACTTTAGAAAACTTAAAGTATGCTGAAGTGTGTACTAGAAGTATACTAACACTTCAGAAAACTTAAAGTATGCTGAAGTGTGCCACTTTTCGTGTGCAGTTCAGCGCTGAGCGTGACGGACAGAAGAGTGCACTGTGCAGGAAGTGAGCGGGCCTGGGACGGGGTGAACCGCGGTGCGACGCCCGCCTCACCTCATTACCGCCTGACACCGCAGTCGGAACCCTGACGTCTGCGGGAACCTGTCACGTCCTGACGAAACCTCGAGTCCCGCCTTCGCTCGCGAACCGGAGAATTCCGGCCCGGGGCGAAGGAGATTTGGCGGGAGGACGACGTCCAAAAAAAGGTCCGCTAGCTTCCTGGGCGGCTCCTCCGCGCTCTCCCCGGCGTTCGCTGATCAGCTCCGGAGGAATTAGCGTCAAACGCAGACGGGTTTACAAAAAAAAAGAAGAAGAAGAAAGGCTCTGTCGTTTCTGTCAGCCGTGTTCTGAAGTTTGTGTTTTTTTCCGGAGATTTCTCGTGTCTCGTCGAGGCACGGTGGAGCGACAGCAGCCTGGCAGATGCGGTATGAGTGCAGTTTGCAGGTTTTTTTTTTTTTTTTTTGGATTGTGTTGGGTTGGATCGCTCATGGCTGTGGGAAAACCGCAGGGGGGGGGCTTGCGTCAGGGAGGGTGAGGTAGGAATTCCGCATTTGGGCTGTTACGGTTAAAAAAAAATTGATTAGCAGCAGGATTTTTTTTTGTCGAGCTACAGATGGGGTGTCAAACAATTACACTTTCCATCCGCTCCGCCCCCCCCCCCCCCCCAAAGCCCACCCCCTCCCCTGATCCCGTTGATGACACTTTCATTTAGCTGCTGACACATGCAGCGCTAATAACATGCGCAAGTCATGCTACAGGCTTTCACACGTCACTTTTCCCTTCTTAAGAAGTGAAGTGCTATAGAGAGAAAGAGAGTGGGAGAGAGAGGGGGAGAGAAAGAGAGAGAGAGTGAGAGAGAGGGGGGAGAGAGAGAGAGAGAGGGAGGGGAGAGAGTTAGAATGAGAGAGAGAGAGAGTGAGAGAGAGAGAGAGAGGGAGAGTTAGAATGAGAGAGAGAAAGAGTGAGAGAGGGAGGGAGACAGAGAGGGAGAGGGAGAGAGACGGCGAGAGAGAGAGAGAGAGAGGGAGAGTTAGAATGAGAGCGAGTGAGAGTGAGAGAGAGAGAAAGAGGGAGGGAGAGAGAGAGTGAGAGTGAGAGGGGGGAGAGAGAGAGACAGAGGGAGAGTTAGAATGAGAGAGAGAGAAAGAGGGAGAGACAGTGAGAGAGAGAAAAGGAGAGAGGATATGAACACATTGTCGGTAAATGGCAGAAGAATGTATTCGCTTGGCAGACGTCTCTATCCAGGCTTGTCTGAGAAAGGTGAAGTTCTCACGCGGCGTCCGTTCACACAGCGGATGTCGGCCGAAGCCGATTGGGCGCAGCGGAAGCGCTCTGCATGCTGATCGAACCTGCAGTACCCTGCCGTGGAGCCCATGTCCCTGCGCTGTACTCAGCGCTAGCGCCAAATCGCCCCCCCCCCCCCCCCTTCCCGCGCTCAAGCCAGGCGGGCGGGTGGTTGGGGGCGGGCGGGCGGGCGGGGGGGGGCGAGCGGCGGGGCGGGGCGGGCGGGTTAGTGTGGTGTGAAGGTCACGGAATCGGGGAATGAGCTCAGCTGATGGCGCGCAGGAGTGCACCGCCGGCGCAGCCACCGCTAACCGCTAACGCTAAACGGCTCTTCCGCCCCAGCGCCTTTACGACACTGACGCTGATCGCCTGAGTTTGAGGGGATGCTCTCTCTCTCGCTCTCTCTCTCTCTCTCTCTGTGCTATAAATCTTACCGCCACCCCCCCCCTTCCCCTCCCCCTCCCCACTGTTGAATTTCCACTTGAGGGCCTCCTCGTTAAAAAAAAAAAAAACACTTTTTCTCATTTCACTCCAGAAATTATCGAAAAAAATAAAAACTTAACGGCCTTCACTTTTTCATCTGAGAGAGAGAGAGAGAGAGAGAGGCAGAGGCATGGTAAAGGGGAGGAGGGAGAGAGAGGAAGGGGAGAGCGGGAGGGAAGCAGGAGGGAGTGAGAGAGAGGGGGGAGAGAGACAGTCATTGAGAGGCGGAGGGGCGGAGTGTGTTTGGGGACTGATATCAGGCAGTTTGGTTTTGTCCATTCTCCTTTTGGGGGCTGAGTGCAGGCTTTACCTGAGTGAGAGGAAAGGCCCTCACACTTACCTCACACTGCCTGCTGTAATTGCACGCCTCCAGGTGTAAAGATCCAGACGGGTGTCGCTTGCCTCATTTCCCCGAACAGGTGGGCAGGGCCTCTCATCATGTGGGCAGGGCCTCTCCCACTGTGGGTGTGGCCTCCTCCCCTGCGGATGTGGCCTCTCATCTGTGGGTGTGGCCTCTCACCCTGAGGGTGTGGCCTATCCCAATGGGGGTGTGGCCTATCCCAATGGGGGTGTGGCCTCTCCCCGTGTGGGCGTGGCCTACGCACAGTAAAAAGGCGGAGCTAGGAGCAACAGTGGGCTGATCATGGTTGCCTCTGTCTCAGGCTCTGGCTCTTGCTGAGCAGTCATTTTTTCATTGTTATTTGTGCATTTTTAAAAAAATATATGTTTTAATGTAACGTGACATGAAGTTCACTCTGGCGCATTTTCTTTGCGCTCTCGTCCGGCCCGTGGCTGGGCCGGGCCCTTTGCGCTGAGGCAGACGCCGGCGGCGCGTCCTTGTCCTTAAAGAGGTCAGAGGATTCGTTTATAGATCTGTGTCCCCAAACTCAGGGCCTGCTCGTCTCGCACCTGCTACCCCGCCATGCTCGGCCCGTTCCGACCGGCCAGCCTGGACCCGTGCCGGAGAACGTGGTCCTCTCCCATATCCCCCCTACGGGAAAAAAAAAGCATCATACAGTTTTTGACATGAAACGAGTGTCTTGGATGCGGGGAAAAAAAAAAACATGTTGCAGTGAAAAAGAAATATTTCAAAAAGAGTATTTATTTTATTGAATGTCTAGCTTGTTAGAATATATGTGGTTCTTGAGATCCAGAGTCTGGAGACTCATGTCCCCTACAGGGGACGAATGAATGTCCAGCGCAATTCCGAAGAATATTCGATACCCCGTTGGCGAATGCCGCCGACGACGTGCTCCGGTCTCAACGTAGAAATTTGGCGGCTGAACGGAACGAACCGCGTGCGAGCGAGGAGCGTGAAGGCGCGGGCGCCGAACGCGCTCAGGGAACGCACGCGGCAGGCGATTGGGCCGCCCCGTCCCGTCCCGAGCGAGCGAGGGCGCCGGCCGTCTTCCCCCCGGGAACGCGTTCGTCGCCTTCTCATCGAAACCGCGAGAGTCGTCAACCAGCTCCGTCGCAAAAAAAAAAAAACGGAAAAAAAAACGCACTTGGCTGGCGAAGTTTGGCTGGCGGGGAAACGGCGGCTTTGATTGATGTCTCTCCGGGAGGAGAAAAAAAAGAACGGAAAGATTAGAGCAGACTCGGAGGACGGGGAGCTTTGATAATTAAAGCCGTCTTCTCCAATCTGGCGAATCGATGTGACGTCCCCCCCCCCCTCCCTCCCCCTCCCCACGGTTTCTGGGGCTGGCGTGACTGACACGCTCTTCTCCGTCTCACATTGCACAGAAACAGAAATGACAGAAACTCCCTCCCCCCCCCCCCCCCCCCCCCTCTTTTTCCCCCTCCCCCAGTCAGCACTCCCTCCTCTTCTCCTCTTCATCATCGTATCTTCTCTGTAGTTCTTTTTTGGGGGGGGGGGGGGGCGGTGGGAGCGTGGTTGGTGGCGAAGTTTCCATTAAATTAAATTTGTTCTCCCCGGCTTCTAACCCGCTGGTGCTAATCTCTCCATTCTCACCTCTCCTCGGTCGTCTGGAAATCACACAAGACAGTTAGAGCAGGCTTTCTCCAGACTGCTCCAAAGGTGCTTCTGAAGGGGGATGGAGCTCCAGGCTAATTTCGGGATGGGTTAGGGGGTCAGGGGGGAGGGAGGGGGGCGTTGGTGTGGTGTAGCATGATGGATAGGGCCAAGGGCTTGCAGCTCAGAGACTGAGTTCCTAGCCGGGTTGCCGTCTTCTTGCCCTTCAGCGAGGTTACCCAAACTTCGCCGGAGTAAACATCCTGCAGAAGAGGAAGTATCTGCTGAATTCTCTAACGTAGTTAACCCTGCACCCTTCCCCACCGTGAATGAATCAAAATCACACCTCATAAAAATCACCTCTCTTCATTAAAATCACTGTTTCTGTCTTTATCACACGCGGTCTGTACACTCTTACAGCTTGGCTCTCTGAAGCAGTTTTTACAGTTTTGGCTCCATATGTGCTGACAGGTGGGAGACAGGGGCGGTGGGGGGGGGGGGGGGGGGGGGGGGGGGGGGGGGGGGGGGGGGGGGGGGGGGGGGCTAGGGTTTGGTCAGGTTTTTGCTTTGCACCTCATTTCCTTGGAGCGCAGTAAGTCTGTGTGCTGTCTGGGGGGGGGGGGTTCTGAATCTGTGATCTTCTGTGTTGCCGGGGGGCGGGGGGGGGGGGTGTTCTGAATCTGTGAGCCTCTGTGCTGTCTGGGGGTGGGGGGTTTCTGAATCTGTGATCCTCTGTGCTGGCTGGGAGGGGGGCATTCTGAATCTGTGATCCTCTGTGCTGTCTGGGGTGGGTGTTCTGAATCTGTGATCCTCTGTGTTGCCGGGGGCGGGGGGGGGGGTGTTCTGAATCTGTGAGCCTCTGTGCTGTCTGGGGGTGGGGGGTTTCTGAATCTGTGATCCTCTGTGCTGTCTGGGGGTGGGGGGTTTCTGAATCTGTGATCCTCTGTGCTGTCTGGGGGTGGATGTTCTGAATCTGTGATCCTCTGTGTTGCCTGGGGTGGGTGTTCTGAATCTGTGATCCTCTGTGTTGCCTGGGGGGTTGTCCCACTCACACTGCATCATTCACCTGTGAGATGGGGTCTGCCCCTCCCTCTCGTAAACGTTTCTCCCGCATCCCAGCGAACATTGCGTCGAAAAGTCGTCGAAACACCGCCGTCCAGGCGTTCAGGAGAAGACCCGCCCCCATTTCTAGCCGACTAGCACGTAGCCGGGCTGTATCCGGGTGAGACCCGCGCTATATCGGGGTTAACCCGGTCTGTTTTCGGACAAAGCCTCTCTCAGCTTAGCTTTCCCTCCCCTCTAGACATCTCGATTCCGGGGTTCGCTCACGGGGGGGAAGAAGAGCCGGGAGCTCCTCCCCCTCCGTTTCCCTCCTCTTTCATCGCTCGGACGACGACAGACTTCGCACCCCAGCCTGCGCTGTCTCTCTTTCCGTCTCTCTTTTCCCTCCTGTTTTGGAACTCCCCCTCGTACCTTATGGGACCCGAGCTTTGCAGCTGTTCCAACGACCTTCGGAATGCGCTTACTGTACGTCGCTTTGGATAAAAGCGTCTGCTTAAACAAACGTGATGTAATGCGACGCCTTGGGTCGCTCTGTCGTTTCCGTGGCAGCCAGGTTGCCGGCGGAGCGGAGCGGTCGCCGTGTGCGACGGAGGCGGGGCCTAATACACCGCCGACCGCGGACACCCCCATCGAACGGGGGGGGGGGAGGAGCTTTCGTTGCGAGGCTTTGAGCCCTCTCTCTCTCCCTGTGTCTCGGGGGGCGCATTACCCAGCATGCCTCTTGGCCACGGTCGGCGAACAGGGGACCGCCACGCGAAGGATTTTCTGCCTTACCGCGAAGTCTCTATAATACGTTTTTTTTTTCTTTTTTTGTCTTTCGTTTATGAAATCCCGTGGAATTTATGACCCACTCAGCCCGTGAACTAGCAGGCAGGGACGGAAGCGGAACGTGTGATGGGGGAGGGGGGGTGGGGGGGGGGTGGGGGGGGAGAGATCCATCACGGGAAAAAAAAAAAACGTCTACTTTCACCACCCTCCCTCCTTTCGATTTATCTCACTTAAGAGTCTCCCGTCGCCCGGCTGAGGGCGAGCTGACGGGAGGCGGCGGCGATGAGGGGCGCGCTTTTTAGCGCCGATGGGCGGGGCCGGGCCTGCCCGTCACGTCCTAATGCGACCGGATCGCTCTGTCAGGAGCGGAGAGCCCGCGCTCTTCTGGTCACGGCTGGTTTTCCTCTGAACCTCAGCCGAACCTCTCACGAAACATTCGTTAGGGAAGCTTGTTTTTTTTTATGATACGCCCAGCACCCCCCATAAAACACATTACATTACTGGCATTTACATTACTCTTATTCAGAGCGACTTACAGAATTTATTATTATTATTTTTACGTAGCATTTACACTATCCATTTATACAGCTGGGATATATACTGAAGCAGTGCAGATTTGAAGCTTGCTCAAGGGTACAATGGCAGTGTCCCACCCAGGAATCGAACCTGTGACCTTTAAGGGCAGCTCGTTACCCATTATACTACACTGCCGCGTAAACACACACACACACACACACGTACAAGGACACGCATGCGTCTTTAGTATGTTATCCGGTTAGTTGGAGCAACATCTTTATTTGGTCCAACCGCAACAGAATTGAACTTTTGCCGTGTGTTCCTTTTTGGCTGGACCGAAACAGCGGGGCCAGCCCTACAAACACGAATGTCTGTGAGTGACTGACTGACTGAGTGATGAAGTTACGCCATTGGTCGGCTGGATCACGTGTGTTAGGTCCAGCCATATACTGGACTGGGTTTTAACCTGGTCCTGTTGTCCTACACAACGTGATTCTGTTGATCTCGGCCACCAGCAGCCTGTGCAGTTGTACAAGGATTTGGAGGAAAGAAAAAAAACAAAAAGGGAGAGGTTACGCGGGTTCCCGTCTCAAAATGGCCCCGGAGGGCTCCCCTGTCGATGCGCCCGTGGCTTTCGCCGTGGTAACGGGACCCCTCTGGTTGGCGCGGCTGCCCGCGTGCCCTGGCGTGAGGCGCGTTTCCGAGGCGACGCCGCACGCGCTCTGGTTCCCCAGGCAAACCGCCAATCAATCGGTGTTCCGCTGTGCCGTCGCATATATACTTTTGATTTGGATTGATAAATCATAATTGACTTTGAAACGTAATTTAATTAATTACGTTTTTTTCCCCCACACGCGGCTCTGTGGTACCAGCTCGCTGGCAGGGTAAGCTGTGTGGGGCGAGGGAGTGTGTGGTTACACTTAAGGTCCAGTCCCTGATGGCAAAACAGATATCGGAGAAGGACGTGCTCCGAAAATCCCCGCCAGTGTAGCTGGCTACCTGCAGACGCCGCTGAGGAACTTATCCGCCTGTCTTTCGTGTCGTGTCTGACTAATCTTCTTGACTATTCATGATTTGTCAGCTTTTTAAAACCTCAGCTTGGCAGCAGTGA
Source organism: Anguilla japonica (assembly GCA_025169545.1). Taxonomy (NCBI): domain Eukaryota; kingdom Metazoa; phylum Chordata; class Actinopteri; order Anguilliformes; family Anguillidae; genus Anguilla; species Anguilla japonica. The sequence continues at coordinate 53,073,760 of CM045890.1, forward strand.
CAGTTCTTCTCTGAATTTACTTTAGTTCCTTTTGCTGTCAGTTGATCTGCTGTGCGTTTCTATAGCATGTTGTTTTAGTGGAAGCTGAGGAGGTCTGCTTTGCTATGATAATGCAGGTCTGATGTCAGCGTACAAACAGAAAATGAACACACACACACATCACTCTGACATGCTGTCTCTTCTTTTTTCTCTCTCTCCCTCTCTCTCTCTCTCACAAACACACACACACTCACTCTCTCTTTGTCTCACACACACTCTCTCTCTGTCTCACACACACACATCACTCTCTCTGTCTCACACACACAAACACACACATACACTCACGCTCTCTCTGTCTCACACACACACGCACACGCACACACACTGCAGTCTGCAGAACGAGCATTCTGCAACAAGCGAAGGGCCATAATTATTCGTATTGTATTGTTTGTATTGCACTGTATTGTTTGTAATATCTCCCTGCCCAGGGGCCACAGAGGTAAATTAGCTATATAGGTTAACTCTGGCCCAACGGTTGTGTTGTGCTTGTGCCTGGCCCCTGTTAAGTAAACAAATAAATAAATAAAAAATAAAAACGTAAAGTTCATCGGCGGTGCGTGTCTGACAGTGGCAGCTTCCTCTGGAACACGGAACGTTCCGGAAGCTCAGGTGTCTGCGGTAGCGCGAGGCCCCCCCACTGGCGAAGCACCCGGCAGCCATTCCTCAACCGCCAGGCTGTTAACGCCCCCCCCCCCCCCCCCCCCGATATTTCCACACGCCTTCCCCAGCGCGATGGAAGGGGGCGGGGACTTGTCAAAACCAAGTACAAAATCAAAGGCCTTAAAACAGCGGTCTGCTCTCTAAAAGAATAAAAAAAAAACCCAGTTTTTTTTTGTTGTGGAAAGAAAAACCCCTTGTATCGTACACTTAGGTGTCAGACGGAGAAGTTGTGTTAACCGGAACAGACCACCCAACGCACAAAAAAGGGCATTTTGCTTTTTGGGAAGCTTTACACCTGCAGAGTATCGGTTCAAAAGCTCTGCTCCCACTGTTCCCGTTGTTCATGAACAAGCATTCGTTTTTTTTTTTTTCTTGACGTTCGTTTAAAGTCAGAGCCCACGGTGCCGTCATTGTCCCCCCCCCCCCCCCCCCCCCCCCCCCACCCCTCCCCCCTCCTTCCTACCTCTCTTCGCGCCGCTGCAGATCTTGTGCAGCAGTCACGAGGAGGATTATCGTGTGCTCGGCTCAGCCCTGGTTACTCCGATGAAAAAGTGCGGGTTTTCCACACGGATGTTGTCCCGGCCGGCTCATTGATTTTTATTTATTTATTTATTTTTTTCCCCCTGAGCTGTAAACATTGATTATTTGGGAAAAGCCTGGCGGAATCTCAAAGCAGTGGGCGGTTCTCAGCGGTGGGACGGACACACCTCCTCGATATCAAGCGAGGATTGATGGCCGCCATTTGCCGGGTTTAATAAAAAAAAAAAACCCTTCGTTTTATTTCGTGGTAGCCCGCGCGAGTGGTTGCACCCCAGCGACCCAGCCAGCCAGCGTTGACCAATCAGGCAACTACGCATAACGAGTACCCTTATTCACCCTGAGCTAATTAGGCGCAGGTGTAGGCTTGCTTGGAGACAAAAAAAAAAACAGTGCTCCAATCGAGTGACCACACTGCTGGAAATGATCAGAGTTTCTCAAAGTCATATAATTGGGCTGGTTTAAAGCATGGGGATTGTTCATTTCCAGAGTTAACACGTGTACCGCGCACACGATTACACTTTTTAAAATAACTGCTAGACGTGTAAAAGTAGATCGATATGGGCCCTGCTGTGGAACCAAAAGCTCAACATGAAAAAAGCTTTCTCATCTGGCCCTGGGTGTTTTCAACCAATTAAAAGTTTTTTTATTATCCTGTTTTTTGCCTGATTTGTGATGGCTGATTTAGTTTGTCGTTTTCTCCCACTGGTGAAGCTCTCTGTCGGTTTGGGTGGGGGTCATAGAAAGTGTTTATTGAAGAGTCATTGATGAAAACAGGTCCGAATGGAACTTCTAAGACAATGATCTCCTCTGTCTTCACAGTTCCTTTTCTACCAGTCTTCATTCAGTGGCTCTTTCGATACAATCAGAAATAGCCGACCTGCTGTCTGTTTGAAGTGAAGCGTTTGGTTGATGAGGAGAGCAGAAAGTTATCTAACCTGTCCGATTTGAAATGATAAAAATGAGAAATTTGAAGAACACGATGGACCCATGTTTTTCAAATATGGATTCCTTTGCTAAGCTTAATGCTCAGTTGACGTGATGTGTTCCAGGCTGCAAGTGCAGCCACAGAATGTCAAAAGCATTTCTGCTCAATGCTAATGCTAACGTCCGAGCGCCATTCTCCGAACGCGTCTTTCTCTGCACTCTCGGGTGAAAGCCGTCATTACGTCTAGCCTTTTCTCCACAAAAAAGCCACGAAGTTCACGAACATCAGCAGCTTTTGCCACCGTAAGGTATGAACGGTGTGAATATTCTGTGGTATTTTCTAGTTTTCCCTTCTTTTCTTTCATGTAGATGGGAAACGGTTTCATCCTGGAATGAAGCTAGCGGAATCCATGGAGGGGCTCACATTGTGACCTTTTGAAAGATCTGAATCGCTGCGCGTGTGACACAGAGCGAGGTGTCCCCCCCGTCACTGGAGAATGTTAGCATTTATCACCGCTAATGGGTTCCCTCTCTCTCCCCCCCCCCCCCCCCCCCCTCCTCGTGTCCCCCCCCTGCAGCCGGATGCACCTTCGACGAAGACTCGAACCCGGACCGGGACCGGAGCCAGTGCAAACAGGGCAAGGAGGACGACTTTGACTGGCAGCTGATCCGGTCCTACAGCTGGCCGCACGCCAACTCCGACCTCCTGCGCGGTACGTGTCACCTGCTCCTGTTTTCCCACGACGGGCGGCGGTGTAGCACAGTGGGTAAGGAACTGGGCTCGTAGCCAAAAGGTCGCAGGTTCGATTCCCGGGTTAGGACACTGCCGTTGTACCCTTGAGCAAGGTACTTAACCTGCATCGCTTCAGTGTATATGTCCAGCTGTATAAATGGATGCAATGTAAATGCTGTGTAAAAAGTTGTGTAAGTCGCTCTGGGTAAGAGTGTCTGCTAAGTGCCTGTAATTTAATGTGCCGTGCCGCGCATGGCTGCTTTGTGAATATTAGATTGCAGATTACTCATTTTAGCCACCTCGTTCGCCTTTTTCAACTGAAAACGAGGTTTGAATCAAACCGATGTTTCAATACTTTTAATACCTTTATTCCCGAAGGTGTAGCTGCGAACGATGTTTCATTGCTAGGCTTATTTATTTTGCAAAGCACACAGTCTTTATCCAGGGTGACTTAAATACACCAGATGTAATGTATATTATTTTGCCTTTATTTACCCAGTTAGGATTATTGCGAGCTCAGTCTTGTTTTTTCAGTGTCGACCTGCTAAACGTGGGCGGCGAGCGTAAGGGAGTATGTAGCGAAACGCATGTAGAGAAGACGACTGGGCACCCAGATCCAAAGATCCAGATTGTGTGAGAATTGTACCAGGATGTGAGGGTTAACCATTTCAAAACACGCTATGGATTCTTTAATAATCACAGGGAGTTCGGGCCTTGGTTTAATGTCTCACCAGGCGGCAGTGTAGCGTAATGGCTAAAGAGTTGGTCTTGTAATCTAAAGGTCGCAGGTTCGATTCCCCAGTAGGACACTGCCGTTGTACCCTTGAGCAAGGTACTTAACCTGCACTGCTCCAGTATATATCCAGCTGTATAATTGGATACAATGTAAGTCTGGGTAAGAGTTTCTGCTAAATGCCTGTAAACTAAACTAAGCTCACCCAAAAGACAGCACAGTGCTGTCAGATGTGCAGTTCGTCCAGGGGAAGAGTGGTGCCCCCTACAGGCCTACCTTAGTTTTTTTTTCCAGATCTCTCATCCAAGTGCAAACCGGGGTAAACCGACTTAACTTCAGGAGATCGACATGAGATGGGCTGGCAAAGAAATTTTCTCAATAAACGTTTTTTGTGATGTAAAGTCATCAAGTGAAACGCCATCTTGTGGTGTTCAGGTGAAAAAGTTTTGTTCGTTTGGTTTGAAAAGCGAAAGTATTCTTGGAGACGTATTCCAGGGACGTAGCCAGGCTACATCCAGGGTAAGGCCTGAGCTCTGTTGGGGATAGCCTGGTCCGTTTGTGTCGAAACATCGCCTCAGCCTTGATGCCCACCCCTCCGGACATCTAGATTCCGTTTTTTTTTTTTTTTGCTCTCTGGGATGTTACGCATTTATGCGTACGCGCGTTGCCTGGAGCGATTCCGGTGTCTTTGCTCAAGGCTGCGAGGAAGTGATCCCGCAGCCCCCCTCCCCGCCCGCCGTGCCGCCCCGTCGATATTTGCGGACGCAGCCGGACGGCGAATTGTCGCGGGACCCCCCCCCCCCCCCCCACGCGTTAAAGAGCCTGCGGGACGGACCGGGTCTGCATAATTCATGAGCCGTTAGCGCAAAGCGGCTCTCCGGTGTTTGCAGCCGTCGCACCGCGGGGATGATAAATTTGCTAAAACTACGGCTGTGTGTGTGTGTGTGTGTGTGTGTGTGTGCGTGTGTGTGTGTGTGTGTGTGTGTGTGTGTGTGTGTGTGTGTGTGTGTGTGCGTGTGTGCGGGACAGGCCCTGCTGACCACGGCTTTTACAGAATACTGCAGGGTACTGCACTTCTCCCTGACCGCCCAACAGGTGAACTGTGGAACGGTGTGTGTTTGTGTTTGTGTGTGTGAGCGTGTGTGTGTGTGTTTGTGCGTGTGTGTGTGTGCGTGTGTGTGTGAGTGTGTGTGTGTGTGAGCATGTGTGTGTATGTATGCATGTGTGTGAGTGTGCGCGTGCGTGTGTTTGTGCGCATGTGTGTATTCGTGTGGGTGCATGTGTGAGCATGTGTGTGTGTGTATGTATGCGTGTGTGTGTGAGCACGTGTGTGTGTATTCGTGTGGGTGCATGTGTGTTTGTGTGTGAGCGTGTGTGTGTGAGCGCGTGTGTGTGTGTGACAGGCAGTGTAAGCCGTCCCGGGCGCGGCGAAGTCTGCCTCCCTCCCCGCGCGCGTGCTCGTTGTGGCTCGGGCTAATGGGCCGTCCTGCAGGAGCACAGCGCGGCTCAATCAGGATCCCCACAGAAGAGGCATCTCCCAGCCCATTGGGTTTTATGTGCCCAGAGACCCTCGGCGCACCGCAGCCTTTGACGACGGGCAGCGCTCGGTGGCACGAGGAGCGAGCGCTAGGAACCGAGCGCCACTTTGCATTTAAATGGGGCATTAGGAGGAAGAGGGGGAAGGACCACGCCCCCGCCCCGCCCCACGCGCTCACACGAGCCCCTGGAAGGTTTATTCGCACGGGGCACGGGGCAGAAGCGTTCGAGGCGGAACTGCTTACGTTGACACTTTTTCGGCAATACTTTTCACCTGAGCGTTTCGGGAAAATGGTGGCAGTGGTGTGCCGCTGTTAAATCCAGCGATGAGGATAGGCTGGCCGTGGGGCGGGGGTGGGGGTAGGGGGGTGGAGGGGGGCTTCATTAACTGGGTCTGCGGGCTTACGGGGGCAACATTCGATGCAAGGAGCCGGCATCCACTCCGGGGGGGGGGGGGGGGGTACTTATGTACTCAGCTGCTGGATAATTTTGGGACGAGCTCTGGCTGTTCGAGGCGTTGGGGATTCTGGGGCGGCTCGCTAACTGGCTCGTGTCAGGTACGCGGTACATGACCCGATCCCGTAACCAGGGTTACGCGGTGTGTCCCGGGTGGGCTCGGCGGGGTGCTTCTGCCTTGGGGCAGCTTTGCTTTCTCTACCGCTCTGAACGTCGGAGGGCCGTCTGGGTAGTGTAGAGGTATAAGCGCTCGCCTACCACGGCAGAGACCCGGGTTCGATCCCCGGCAGCGGTACCTCCGGCTTGGTCAGACGTTCCTACGAACACAGTTTGCAGTGTTTGCGGGTGGGAAGCCGGTGAGGGTATGAGTCCTGATCGTTGCATTAGCGACTCCTACTGGTTGGTCGGGGCACCTGTTCAGCGGGGAGGGGATCTGGGGGAGAGAGCATGAACCTCCGCACACCTTACGCTCTCCCTTACGCTGTCAGGTGAAAAGAAGCGGCTGGCGACTCCACATGAATCGGAGGAGGCATGTGGTAGTCTACACCCTCCCCAGACCGACAGAGGATAGCGCATCGACCAGGACTGTGTCATACACTCGGGGAACTGGTATAACGACTAAATTGGGCAGAAAATGGGAGAAAACGACAAAACAAAAAATAAAAATGCGCGTCGGAGGTCCTTGCGGCGGGGAAGGCCGAACGGCGCTAGAACGCCGACGCGCTTGTGGAAACGTGGGTCATGTGACCGGTCATGTGACCGCGGACGCGCAGCAGAAGGGCCCGCGTCGGCGGTTTCTTGACGGCCGAACCACGATGAGATTCGAGAACCGGACGAACAGACGAGAGCTTCCCGCTACTCGTTCAGAATTTCAGTCGGCTGTGCGTTCGAGGCGCGGTCGTGGCTGAGGGACAGAATTGAGTTGTTTATCTCCTTTTTTTTTTTTTTTGACAGCCGCAAGCACTCGCAGACACGGCGCTAATTCATTAATGCGTGACTAGATAAATCAAGAGGGAAAAAAAAAATTGTCCAACGACGTTGACATGTGACGTTGTCTAATTAAACGTACTTAATTTGAACCACGGGCCGCTAATGGGTTGTAGCTCTCCCTACTGGAAATAGTTGCGCTGCTACACGGATGCTATTTTCTGTCAAGTGGAATGAATAATAAGTTTGGATCCAGAGGACACCTTCTCCTCTTTCTCTCTCTCTTTCATTTTAATGTTCCAGTTTCCGTGTCATGCATTTTATTGGCATGACGCTTTTTCATTTAATACATTGTCAAAGCGTTAGCAGTAGCAAGTAAATCTCAAAAATGAGTTTTGAAATAACACACAATGGAAAAAGTGTGTTTCCACTGACAGGCGTAAAATAAATTTGCACGTGTTTATGCGAAAACAAATTAATTAATGCCACTGGCTTTGCCCCTTCTCCAGGCCTCTCTATCTCTCTCTCTCTCTCTCTCTCTCTCTCTCTCTATCTCTCTCTCTCTGTCTCCCTCTCTCTATTTCTCTCCCTCTCCCTCCCTTTCTCTGCTATCTCTGCAGTGATACAATCAAATATAACAGCATGAAACATGATTATTTATTTAATTTGTGAAAAATAATATGATGGGACTGAGGCGTGAGATGTCACCTAGGTGCTATCTGCTCAGAGAGGAGGAGGAGGAGAGAGAGCCAAACAGAGAGAGAGAGAGAGAGAGAGAATGCTGGAAGACAGAGGTGGAGACGGAAAGAAAGAGAGGAGTTTGAGACAATAGAAGAAAAGCCAGTTTAAGCTTTAGACGTTCTTTACTTAAGGGGCTGTCAACATGGAACACAAATGAGTCTGAAGAATAAACAAAGAAAGGAGCGCAACAGAGTTAGTGTTAAAAACACAGCCAAGCCAGAACCCAGAGTACAGGGGGTGTTCCAAACACAGCCAAGCCAGAACCCAGAGTACTGGGAGTGTGTTCCAAACACAGCCAAGCCAGAACCCAGAGTACTGGGGGTGTTAAAAACACAGCCAAGCCAGAACCCAGAGTACAGGGGGTGTTCCAAACACAGCCAAGCCAGAACCCAGAGTACTGGGAGTGTGTTCCAAACACAGCCAAGCCAGAACCCAGAGTACTGGGGGTGTTAAAAACACAGCCAAGCCAGAACCCAGAGTATTGGGAGTGTTCCAAACACAGCCAAGCCAGAACCCAGAGTTCTGGGAGTGTTCCAAACACAGCCAAGCCAGAACCCAGAGTTCTGTGCTCAATGGAGCCCGCATGACTGAATGTAGTGTAACTGCTGCATTAAAAATTAAACATACTCCAAATGCTTTTTTTCGCCTAGTTGAGACACTTTGAATGCCAAAAGACTGTTTATTAGGGGTTAAACGCATTACGAAACCGTTTAATAACCCTTGAAACTACCAACTCTGAAGCAATGACTGTGGTGATAAGAACAATTTTGGTTGAGTTGAGGTTTCCAATTTAGGTTTATTTGTGAACTTTGGCCCTTTCTGCTGAAGGAGGTTAAAGAGAGTAAAGACTGACTCCAAGTCGAAGGAATTTTTTCTTCTCTTCTCTCTCTTTCCATATCACCGTTTTTATGCTGCAGGATGCCCTAGCCATCCGTACCCTTCATATCCCAGAGCCATTTAAGTGATATGCGAGCGCGTATGTGAGTGGGTGCCGTACGTGAGCATGTCTGGGTGAAGTCGTTTACATATAATGGCATTGATGTATCTGCTTTTTAGTGTGGACATACCTCAGGAGATGGATGGCTGTTTGAATAACTCAGAGTAAGGAGGAGATTTTGTCAGGAAGCATTAGTCAGACGGCGATTCCTCACCACCTCCACGCCCTTACGGCCAACCCCGAACTGTAGTGGGCGCGCACACACACAAACACGCGCGCACACACACACACACACAGACACACACGCACAGACACACAGACACAGACACAGACACACACACACACACACACACACATACACACCCGCACGCGCACACGTACACACCTGCGTACACAGACACACAGACACACACACACACACATACACACCCGCACGCACACACATACACACCTGCGTACACACATACCCACAGACACACACACACACACACATACATGCACACATATGTGCACACACACACACACTCACTCTCTCTCTCTCTCTCTCTCTCACATACACTCCTACACACACTCCCCACTACCTTCACCTATGGCTGTGTAGTATAGCCAATAGTTAAATTTGTCTACAGAGAAAGCAATGCTTGTCTTCAGCCTGATGTTTGAAGTCCATTCTTACGATAGTGACCTGGTATATTTTCCAGAGATGGTACAGGAAGTAGAGACAGACCAGACATGGTCAGACCAGAGAGATGATGCGTTTTCCCCCTACAGCATAAGTCAGTCACTAGGAGGTTGCGAGTTTGACACCCACATATGGAAGTGTCTTTCATACCGACTTTGTGAGCAAGGTGCTAGATCTGAATTGCTTCACCGTCTATCCAGCCTTATAAGTGGATAATAGGAAATAATTAAAGGTGTGCGATTGGCTCAAGATCAGGTCTTGTGCTACGAAGATGATAATGTAGACCTTATTTCCATTACATATTCACCCTTATTGTCATTTTAATTATCTGGGGCATATAATCTATCTTGGGCTTTCATCACACCGTGGGATCAGTGTTATAAATGAAAATAAGAGAGAAGTAAGTGCAAACCTGAAAATGGAAATACGATCAATTACACGGTAAGCCTTTGAATCTGACGTTGGAGGTGTGCGCTGAACGTTTTTGATTATAATGATGTAGAAGCAAAAAAGAAAAAAGTCTCACGATGGAAAACTTTACTCCGGGAGCGCTAGATATTAATAACCAGATATTTTCAGGGCTCTCGAGCGGCTCAGTCGATAATTATTCTTTAGTCACCGGATCGAGTGTCGGCCATTTTACTGGCTGACTGGGCCTACTGTGAGCCCTTTTCTTTTTTTCTTTCTTCCCTCCCTCCCTCCCTCCCTCCGTCCCATCTCGGTCACCCTGCCGCCCCCAGAAGGAGCTAACAGGCTGCTGTGACATGACAGGGGGGCCGTTTGGGTTGCTTCATTAAAGAGGCGAAGGAAACGTGACCCCGCCTCCTTTATCGGAAGCAAATTGGCCCGTTGGTGTCTGCGAGACACACGACAGTTTGACTTTGAGGAAGCAGGCGAAAAGGATGACAGAAAAGATGGGCGCAGATGCATACATGCGTGTGTTAACATATGTAAGGAGGCAAGAGTCAAAGATGGATCCATCCATTATCTATAGCCCTCTAATCCTGGTCAAGGTCGTTGCAGGGGGGGGGGGGGGGGGGGGGGGGGGGGGTCTTGGGTGGGGGGTTGGGGGGGGGGGGGGATGCCAGTCCCAAGCGGGAGCCGAGCGGGGGGGGGGGGATGCCGGAGCCTGTCCCAGCGTGCATTGGGGCGAGAGGCAGGAATACACCCCGGACAGGCCGCCACTCTATCGCAGGGCACACAGACCATTCACTCACACGCTTATACCCATGGGCAATTTAGAGTGTCCAGCTATCGAAGAAGGATGTATTCGGTGGAATGTAATCACACTGGCTGTGCACTGCAAGAGCTATTCCTGGATGTATGGTGACATGGACGGATCGCTTATGGAAATGGAAAGACAGTAACAAGTAAATTAATGAGCCTGGTCATACTCTTTCAGCCAGTTATTTCGATTAAATTTTGTTACGACAAATTAATTAATTTGTGAATTAATTAATCCGGTGCAAAGCAGCCAGCGGCTCACGGGCTAGCGCCAGGCTAGCTGTGGCTCTGTGTGGGCCATCCGGTGCAAAGCAGCCAGCGGCTCACGGGCTAGCGCCAGGCTAGCTGTGGCTCTGTGTGGGCCATCCGGTGCAAAGCAGCCAGCGGCTCACGGGCTAGCGCCAGGCTAGCTGTGGCTGTGTGTGGGCCATCCGGTGCAAAGCAGCCAGCGGCTCACGGGCTAGCGCCAGGCTAGCTGTAGCTCTGTGTGGCCCATCCGGTGCAAAGCGGCCAGCGGCTCACGGGCTAGCGCCAGGCTAGCTGTGGCTCTGTGTGGCCCATCCGGTGCAAAGCAGCCAGCGGCTGTCATGCTAGCGCATAGCACGCGTGCGCCACCTCCAGCCGCGGTGCCGCAGGGGATCGAGAGGCACGATCAACGCCGCCAAAACATCGAGAGCGGAGTAACGACGTTGTCGGCCCCCCCCCCCCCCCCCCCCCCCCCCCCCTACCCCCAAACCCCCCCCCGCCCCCTCCTCGCCCCCCTCCTTGGCTCCGGGCGCGTTCTTCTGGCAACCGTGTCCTCCCCGAAATCCACAACGACCAGTAATGTGCCATTCAGGGGCCTGTAGTGCTTTTAATATCCTCCCTTTACTGCGTCTAATGGGCACGTCGCTCTCCAAATGGGATTTTAATGACGGCTCGGAGAAAGTCTTAAGTGTGTTTCCACGTAATTCGAAAGGAGGGAGAAGGAACCCTCCCCCCCCCCTCCCCCCCGGAGGGTAAGGAACATTTCGGAAGAGAAGAAGAGCGGGCGTTGGTGTTCGGGCACTTTCGAAACGACGGAACGTTCTCAGGTCACTTCGATGCCATTTGCGGACACTCACAGAGAGGAGCTGTGAATTATGGGAATTATGTGCAAACTCCTCACTTTGCCTCTCTGTGCTATTATTACCAGTGGGATGAGACGTTTGTGAAATCCCGCGTTATATTAAATGAACGCATAGATCCGGTGCTCTGTCTGGATTGAGGACGGTTGATAATCAACGAGTCGATAATTTACCTGGAGGGGTAAATGGACCTGGTAATGTTGATTACGAAGTGCACATTCTCTGTCCTTTACTGGGTAAGACGTAGCTGGCGTAGCGTAGCATGTTTCAGGTTCATTTTAGCTAAGTCACACCAATACTGTCATAATCTTTGGGTACCCAGTGGACCCAGTTTCTGTGTTCTGTGTAAACGTGAGGTGTTTTTAAAATGTACAGTGCATCGGCTTTTGGGGTGTATTATTATTTTTTTTTCACGACCGATGATGAAATTTGGAAGATGAACACCTGCGGCGCGTTTCTGGGAAAGACGGTTACAGCCCCCCTGGCGTTTGTCAGCGTTCCCGGCGCCATTCCGGCTCCATTCCAGGTTCACGTTTTCCGGTCTCCCCCCCCCCCCCCCGTCTGCTGTGGCCACCTGCACAGGGGCGGCCATTTTGTGCCGGCTCTTCACACAGAACGGGTTCTGCTGAGGAGACCGGTCGAAGGAGGGCGACAGGGGAAATTATGGGGGTGGTGCTGGTGCTGGAGGTGGGCGGAGGTGGGTTGGGGGGGGGGGGGGGGGGGGCGGTTTATCGGTGGTGGTGCAGGCTGGTGGAGTTCGGGAGTCCCTTCGCCCTGGGGTGGGGTGCATGGGTAATTGGGTTCTTCTTTTGCTGCCTGCTCGCGATTAAACTTCAGACGTCTACAGTGTCTCTCTCACTCTCTTGTCTCTCCCTCCCTCTCTCTGTCTTTTTCTCTCTCCATGTCTCTCCCTCCCTCTCTCTCTCCCCCTGTCTCTCCCTCTGTCTTTCTTTCTCCTTCTCTCTCCATCTCTCTGTCTCTCTCTCTCCCTGTCTCTCTCCCTCCTCTCTCTCTCTCTCTCTCTCTCTCTCCCCATCTCTCTGACTCTCTCCCTCACTCTCTCCCTCTCTCCCTCCCTCTCTCTCTGTCTTTCTCCATCTCTCCCTCCCTCTCTCTGTTTCTCTCTCTCCCTCCCTCTCTCTCTCTCTCTCTCCTCTCTCTCACACACACTCCCTCCCTCTCTCTCTCTCCCTCTCTCTCTCTCCCTCTCTCTCTCTCTCCATCTCTCTCACACACACTCCCCTCCTCTCTCGATGTCTTTTATTCCGCTCCGTAACGAAACAGAAAGTTTGTTCAATTTAAAAGCCGAGACATCCAGAGGGGAGGAAGTCGGAGTCGTCAAACGAAAGGGAGCGAGGGAAGGAAAAGATCGGCCCCTGGAGCGGCTAGACGGTGAAAAGAAAGAAAGGAGAAAATGGCGGGAGAGGCGGAGAGGGAAAGAAATGCAGACAGCACGGCCGCTGAACTTCTGCTTCGTTCCGGCTGCGCCGGTGGAGAAGGGGAAGATATCAAAGGAGGGGCTTCTGGGTACTGAAAGAATCCGAGGCGACAGAAGAGGAGGGGGCGACCCACCGGAGCACGGAGCGCCGGGCTGCATGAAGAAGCTCAGCGGTTTGCCAGCCTGTCGAGATGTCAAACGAGCAAACTGTCCCGGGTCACCGCGTGTGAATCGGTCACGAAGCTGGAGGAAATGGCCGCTCCTGACCTGACCTCGCCCATGTTTATCTGCGTGAGAAATACTTCTGCCCATGTTTGCTAAGTGGCTGTTGGGTGGTAGTGTAGCATAGTGGGTAAAGGACTGGGCTTGCAACTGAAAGGTCCCAGGTTGGATTCCCAGGTCAGGCGCACTGCCATTGTACCCCCGAGCAAGGCACCCAACCTGAATTGCCTCGGTACATTTCAGCTGTATTAATGGATAAAAAGTTGTGTGAGTCACTCTGGATAAGAGCACCTGCTAAACGTAATTGGCACACCACGCGTCTCACTCTTAGCCTCTCTTCTTGTTTTTTCTGTGTGTCGCTAGTTTCTGTGAGGTCTAGCGAAGCCGAAACACTCCCAATGGTTTGCTAATCGGCAAATGTGTAGCCTAAAAATGCTTTATCTCATTGTTATTCCAACAAGTTCAGAACTTTTTTTGTGCGATATATATATTTAAACGATATGCGTTTAAACAAAGCGGTAATTCGCGTTTGATCGCATGTTGGCACCGACAGGGTGAGGTAGGTTACGGCAAATCAAACTTTATTGCCATTTTACTGCCGGCGTTTTTAGCCGGCTGGACAAGGCTCCAACATTTTTTATTTAAATGAAACTGGCAGCAAATCGGCGCCGTCGAAATTTGGAATTGATACGGTTAACGAGATCGGACTCCGCGACGGGACGACTCCATTATTCTGAGGCCTGGAAAGGGACGTTTCAAATTAACATTCTGAGAAGCCCGAGCGCCGATCGGGGGGGCGGATAACGAAGACACGCCGGCCAAATATTGAGACGGGGTACGCGAAAAAAGTCAGACCCAGGCAACGCTGTTTTACACCCTTTCATCCGAGGGGGAGGAACTTCAAAGCAGAGCCGTCTAGACTTGAGGGAGGCGATGAAAAATATCCTTCTCGTTAGCACGTCGCTAGGCGCTGTCAAGATACGTTCGTTTTGCAGTGTACTTGCCCAAGGGCACCGAAAGCGGTTCTTCTCGGTGTTCGTGCGCACGGCGCCCGCGTTTTCCCTCGATGCGCCGCACAGCACCACCTCTGTGGCGTTCGCTTGTCCTTTCCGTTACCCCCCCCCCCCCCCCCAGCGAATGAGAGGGACGGCGTCGTTCCGCATGTGTCTCCATGGGAACCATCCGTGCAACCGCGTGCCTCTTTGGTAATAAGATTTCCACCCCTCGTCTCATCTCCTCCGTCCCTGTCCTAAAACCGTACGCGGCTTCTTTCTTCCGAAAGCCATTTCCCGCTGTATTTAGCGCCGGTGTCCCAGCGACTCGTCGTCCTCTAATGAGGTGTGACACGCGGGACCGGCTCCTCTGGGTCACGCTGACAGAACTGGCTTCATGGGGGGAAAAAAAAGACGTAAATGCACAAGGATTTCACTTTCTTTAAAAAAAAAAAAAAAAAAAAATAAAAATTTTTTTTTTTAAAATGGAACAAAAGTATTATTGTCAGCATCATCCGAAAGCAAAAAAAGCGTGACCTTATGGCGTATGGTGAGCAAGTACATTTCGCCGGCTGAAAAAAAACCCACGCCCACGTGAATGTCCTCGGTTGCCAGGTTGATACAGCTCTCTCTCTCTCCTTTGTGAGATATCATGGTGTCTGTCAGGCCCCTCCATGCTGCAGAAAAGGGGGCTGTGCTGACAGGCCAGCGGGCAGTCCCGGAATTCAGGCTGGTCCAGGACAACCTTGGCCCGGCTCCAGGTCCCAGTCCTCCGTGTTTTCGGGGTGGGCATCGGCAACCAGCCCTTATCTGAGCCAATCAGAGGCCTTATCTGAGCCTATCAGAGGCCTTATCTGAGCCAATCAGAGGGCAGGCGTGCGCGTCCTGGGAACCGTCCCCCACTTCCACGGGCGGTGGGCTTCGCGGTGTAAAAGGTGCAGAAAGCAAAAGGAACCAACGGTGAGCTGTTCAAAAATCGATCAATGCGCTGACCCCCCCCCCAAATGCAAACACACACACACGCTCTGCATTTTGAAACACGTTTTTTACTTTATTTTAATCGCACCGGAATTCAAGCTCTGTTTGGCCTTCCCGTTGTTAGATTTATTGTTCGATTTATCGTGAGTTATTTATGAAGCTGGACCCGACCCGTACATGTTTATTTAAACCGAATCTGGAACACGAGAGCCAGGAACCAGTTTTTTTTATGTTGCTGCTTTCTGGGCTGTTCATGTCCTTCTCTTTGAAAGACCGGACCGATTTGGCTCCTGTCCGCCTTGGTGCCGTGGCGATCGGCTGCCGTTGCTGGCCGCCTGCCTTGGTTCCTATGGCACCATGAAGAATGCTGACTCATGCCCAGAAACCGTCTGTCCTGGCTCGCTGGTAGCTGTTGGGATGGTTGGTGGGTTGGAGGGTTGGTTTAACTTTCATTCCCTTGTGAATGGCTGGGATGGGGGCGGGATGAACTGGGGCAGGCCCAGCCGACGGCGGGGGGGGGGGTGTTTGGACGGTGGGGTGCAGCGTCTTGACCCCGCTGGCCTGCCCTAATCCGTTATTTGGGCTAGGCGCCTCTCATCCCAGAGCCAGTCACCGCCCAGTCCCCGCAATGAATTTTAACCCCAAGGGTGTGAGATCGCAAATGTATGATTAGATTGTTCCTAACGGAACATTTTAATGCTGATGTAACAATCAATACTGGTAATTGAAAGCAATGGAGTTCTAGAACACCGACATTCTAAGAAAGCCTTTATAAAATCTTTATAAAAATAATCGCAATCGGGTTAATTGAGTTCTCCTTCTAAAAGCGAGGCGGCCACTGCCCACGTCAGACAGGAGGTTCAAGAAGGGCCATACGAAAACTCGTTTTAAAGTACAGCCAAAAAATGTTCAGCGCAGTGTAATTACCAATGTTCTACTTCACGCTGAAGTATCTAACTGAAGGGTTTTCTACCTACAGTTGCAATTGAAGAAGGCTCGTTTTTTTAACTGGAGGGTTTTGTGCTAATGTAGCGTCTATATACAGCTTTATAATGGAAAACGTTGGCCTGCCTGTCCGGTCCTGATAGGCTGCTCTGGAGTGGCTTGGCTGGGGCCCCCAGGGACTGCGGTGTCACAGGCGGCCCCGCTCCCAATCTGTGCCGTCCCATTGTCCTCAAAACTGTTGTCAGCCAGACAGCAACAGCCGGCAAACAAAGGCCATGCTTGACCCAGCCCCCCCCCGCCTCCCCCCCCCCCCCCCCCACCAAGCTTGGCCTGGTGGTGCTGTCACGGCAGCTATTGTTGCCTGCAGTCTTTTTTCTTCCGCGGAGAGCCCAGCAGGTTACTCAGCTCAGGTCCGGACCCTGGGGGAGACGAAGCCAAAACCAGCCAGACGGGCGTCCGGAGGGCGTGCTCTGCCCTGGGGCGCTCGGCCAATCAGCCGGAACCTACCGCCTGGGCTTCCCCGCCCCCCGCCGCAAGCCTGCCCGGTTTATGCACGGCAGGCTCTCTGGTCACAAAACGTACGCGAAAATATCTGCTCCGAACCCCAAAGTGCTTACTAATGTGAGTAAGATATCAGAGCCAGAGCCAAGTTTCATCTGAGGGGTTTAAAACAAACAACAACAACAAATGCAATGTGTTCTCACGCAGTATGTGACTCATTTTGAAACACTTTCATGGTTTTATATTGAAATGCACCGAGGAGTGACTGCAGCTGCTTGGTGAGACTGAAAGCTCACTCGGTCTTCCCGTAGATCCATCCTTTCGATTATTTTTCCGGTCTCACCTGCCCTGGCCTTTATTGAAGAACGGTGGAGTGTTTATTCCCTCGTATGTCATCCTCTCTGATGGTCTGAGTGGATTAGACGGATCTTTGTTTATTTGTCACCATTGTTCTTCTTCACCGACAGACAGACTGATGGTATCTCTTGTACTCCTGTCTGTACCTCTCAATTTTTGTACCTTATTGAGACCAGTGTTTTGTAGTTGTCCAAATGACAATGCACGTTTGTACGTCGCTTTGGATAAAGGCGTCTGCTAAATAAATGTAATGTAATGTCTGGGTTTTCTTATATGGTTCGGCATGGTCGAATGGTTTTGCTTTTCTTAGACCGTCTAACATAAAAAAAAAAAACATAATTTGGATCTATTTACGATATCGGTCACATTATTTAATCGTATTATATCCTTAAGCCCCCAAATAACATCTTGACCCTAAACTTCAGTTCTTCCTTCTGTAGTTCGTCTCCAGTAGTCTTGTTTCATTTATGTGTGATGTAAAAAAACGATGTTTACAAATTCAACTGAATAGCGTAGTTGGCTTTACGGTTTTTGAAGACTTTTTTTGCAGACAGAATTTTGCGAGCGGAAAATATCTCGGCAAAACAGGATATTTGAGGTTTCGTGATGCACTTCAAATTATTGAGGACTCAAAGGCGCAGCTTGTGCTGGGGCGGATTTTGGATAAGTATCTTTTCACGCTGATTTACTGCTTTTGATACGAAATCCCACGGGCGCTTACTTAGAGCTGTACAATTAAACACCAGTGATGGTGGGTGAAGGATTACTGACGTATTTAAATTTTGTGCAGTGCGGCAGTTGCATTTTTTTTTAAAAAAGCAAACAAGGGTCGCTCAGAGCTCAAGAAGGCGAGTAAACAAGGCGTCTCATTGATTTCCTGCAACAGCCTCGTTTACTGTGACAGCCAATCGGAGCTGTTCACGGGCAGTTTAAAATACCCAGTGCCTTCGCTGCATTCAGTGTGTGGGTGAGCTGGAGAGGGGGGGACTAACACAAATGGACACTTTTGTCTCGCAGTGTTTTGCTCTGACAACCCCCCCCCCCCCCCCCCCCCCCCCCCCCCCCCCAAACCCTTTCTGCTCCCCCAGTCAGTTAAACAAAAGTGACTGTTGAGGTGAGGTGAGAGGTGGGGTAGGGTGCCAGGGCAAGGGGGTCGCGGTCGATTTGGGTCCGTCGGATGGAGGGTGAACAGTTTCCCCTCCTCAGCACATTTTCCCGCCTTTTTTTGAGCTGCTTGACAGAAGTGCGGCGGTAATGGGTTCTGAGTCGTCCCGCGTTGTCGCTGAGGGCCGACTTGCTTTCTGACCCCCCCCCCCCCCCCCCCCCCCCCCCCCCCCCCTGTCTCCTCATCTCCTCTGCTTGGGTTTTTCTCAACTCTAAACAGTCGACCTCATCCACGCTTTCATTTCCCACGTCCATCGGCCAAACGGTAATGGCTCCCCCCCCCCCCCCCCCTCCCCAAAGTGCCGTCGGCAGTCAGGCATGGTGCGGAATAAATGACCTAGGCGGGGACCGTATCCAGGGGTAAACGCCTGTAGGCGTCCTGAAAGGAGCTTTCAGGGGTTTTTTTTTTTTAGGGTTTTCGGCTTTAACCGACCCTTTTTTGCCGTCTCTTCTTTCTCTTGGTTTCGCCGTGGCCTCTCGCTCTCCGATGACCCGCTCGCCCCCCCCCCCCCCCCCCCCCCCCCCCCCCCGGGTCGACCTCGCTCTGTTTCGGGTGCGCCGTCCACTTCGTCGCCAACGCGAACTGGAGATGTTCGCGATTGAGCCCCAGCTGAGGAATAATGACGGAGGAGGAGGAAGAGGAGGAGGAGGAGGAGGATTCCGCGGGCGGAGCCGTCTTGGAGCGGAGGTCGGGGCGACTCCTTCAGCGCGACGCCGTGACGTCCCTCCCGCGCGCGCAGCGCCGTCGCCGCCGTCCCCACCTCTGATCCCGGCGATCTGTTTATCTACCGACTCGCTTAAAAAACGCTTTCGCCGCTAACGTGAAGCGAAACGTGCTCGGCGCGTAAATTATCGGTTTTCCGCTCGGCCCCAGGCATGGATCACACCTTTCATCTGCCCCCCCCGCCACCCTTCCCCGCCCCGTGACAGGAATGGCGAACGGCGACGAGCCGCCTTCGTTTCCCCGTGGACGTAAAGCCTCCGGACACGACGCTGGTGGCGAATGCGAGAAGCGTCCCGGACGTGGCGCTGCTCTTTCAATGTTTTTTTTCTCCCGCGTTCCCCTTCGATCAGATCAATGGTCTAATTTCATTTCTGGCGCTTTATGGGAGGGAGAAGATCCGGTCGGGCCCAGAGCAGCTCGTACGTGCAGCATATTGTCGTCAGTGACGCTCCAGGGGCGCTATAAACAAGAAACACTTTTTAAAAATTTTTTATCCGAGGTTATGAGCAAGCCTCTCGGATTCAGCTCGTTTTGATTGGTCCACAGCCTCGAGGACGGAGGGCCGTTAAAACCGGTTACAGGGAGATTTTTAAAAATCCCTGGCGGTTAAACTCCGCGCTGGCCCGGGTGTCACCGAGCTTAAGGAGTGTCTCACCTCTGACTGCGGGCTGACTGGAGGTCATGCACACGGCAGCCCGGGGGAGAAAATAGAGTGGGGGGGAAAAAAAAGTGTTTCTTGTTTATTATTTATTTCTCGAGAAAATAAAGGACAGTATGGCAGGGAAGTGTTTTTTTTCTCTCTCTCTAGTCTTCCTTTTGAGACTACGGTAGGTGTTTGTACTTCTCAAGTCAAGCTTAGTCATGCATTATCCTCCCCGCTAATGGTAGTTTGCCCGGTTCCTCACGCACCGTGGCGTAGGTTATGCTTAATTGGGTGCAGTCAACAAAACAGCCCCCACGTCTTTCGTCTCCACGGTTACACATTCAGATGTAAAAAAAAAAAATATAAAAAAAAAATGTACATTCAAACGTATAAAAAACTTTTTATTTAAAAAAAAAAAAACAAAATATATACATAAAATGATTATTTATTTGCAGAAGTCAAACATCAAGTTGTATAAAACAGCCTAAAAACTGGTGAATAAATATTGTACTGCTCAACACTTTTATGAGAATCTGAAAAATGAAAGAGTTACCAGATCTCTTCACCTGTATTTTGTGTCAAGTTCTGTGATCGCCAGATAGTTCTTATAAAGGGAGAAGCAGTCTTTTAAGGACACATTTTTATCAGGGCTCTTTGTACCCTTTCCGCTTGAGCCTCTTCAGGAAAAATCTATGTCACTGAGGGACTAAGTGATGTCATGATGCGCTCATGCCCTTGGCCCCCGGGCTTGTGCTGTGTCAATATGACTGAAAGGTGCTCGGGATCGTTCTGTCTTTCCGTCATTTAAGTATATTTTAGAACACTTTTGTTCATATTTTGTCGATAGATATCGATAAATTAAAAAAGTTCTAAGAAAAAAAAAATGTTAGCCTCTCTTGCTGACCCAGGCTCTGAAATCTACCGCTCCGAATTTCACCACGCCGGAATCTTAACAGCCAATCAGGACGGCTCTGTAATCAGGCTTCCCCGCCTGCCTGTCAATCATGTTTCCTGTTCACAGCATTGCCAGAGCAGGAAGGGCGGGGCTACACAGATGAGAGCAGAGCAGAGACACTGGTGAGGTAACGTTAAGGCTAGCTAGCTAGCTAGGAGGAAACGATAGGTTTGGTGTCACTCTCTGATGCAGACAGAAATCAACAGAGAGGCAGGTGGGGTTGTTGTTGTATACTCGCTCTGCTGTTTGGTACAACAGCTAATCATGAGAAAACATGAGACCAGGGAGAATTGCACGTAGGCATGTTATTTAGTTGCCAGCTCAGAACGGAGGATCACAATAACGTATGCACGTAACACGAAGGGGCATGACGGTATCTGAAAAGGGACAAACTTAGGCTGTCAGTACACAACAGTTATTGCCTTTCACGAGCCACAGCCTAACAAATAGGGATTTGGTGAATACCTCACCTGTCTCCTCAAAGTTACGATGCTGGAGCTTGGCCTAAGCTCTCGCGTGCCCTTCGCTCATGTTCCTGGCCGGACTTTTATTTTGACATGGACACAGAAAATGTTGCCCCTGTCGAACGGAGACCATGATGAGTTTTGCCACCCAGAGGAAGGTAGCAAAAAAACAGGACGGAAGAAACAGGAAGAAACGAACTATTTTCTAAACACTTAATACAGGTACCAGTTAAATACTGATAAAATATTTTCTTAGAAAATATAATAATTTTGAGAATTTTCATTTGCGGCAGGGGTTTAAGATATCAGTTACACATTGAATTAAACAATCACTGCTTTTCACTGATCCCTCTCACGCATTTTAACCGTACCTGTATTTCGCTGTTCTGCATTGCGTAATGATGCAGTGAGAGGGCGGTTGAGTTTCCAAAAAGAGTAAGGAGGACTGGTGGCGCTAGTAACAGCGGCTGTGTTTGACTTTGCGTGACGAACGCAGAAGCGGGCCCTTTCCCGCTGGGCTTGAACGCGTCTTCGGAGCGCGGCGGTTTGTGACGACTCACCCCTCTCTTCGCCGTTGCCGTTGCGTTGGCGGTTCGAACGCTCGACCGGCGTACTCTCCGAAAACTGCGAGCGCGGCACCAAAGGTAACTAGCGGGCTTACGAATCGCGAATTCGGGAGACGCTGCCGCCCGTATTTGGGAGGTTTTCCCGGCCTCTTGTTTTTGTTTCGGGACATCAATTTCCCCTCTTAAGTACGGGGCCGCAAGCTGGGGAGGAAATGGAGCGAAGCGGCCGAGTTACCTATTAGCGTCGCGCGACAGCCGCGCGACGCCGATGCCTGTCCTCCGGGCCGCGTAACCGACGCCTGAAAGGTTCCTCTTCTGATTTCGGTTTTCACCCGCGATGTTTGCGACACACTCTTCCGTTCTCTCCAGAAATGAACTGTCTGTACATATTTAGGTTTTAGGGGTGGGGTTCTTTGGTTTTTTGTTTTTTTTTTTTTTTTTTCTTTCGTTTTTTTTTTGCAATCAACTGCATGTTTTCCAGGGATCTGTATTTGCTGCTGCTATGTCTTTGTGTATCATCTTTCTCCTATCTTTGCAAAGTAACAGACGAGCTGAAATATGAAATCCCAGGATGCCGTTGGAAAGCTTCGTTCAGCAGAACAATTTTGACTCTACAAATGAGTATCGTATTGAAGACCAACCAACATGAGCCGCATAAATCCACTTACAAAACCATCAGGCTGCCTGAAGTAGCCCTTATAAAATGTGAAATAAAGGCACCTATTGATCCATGTGAATCGTTTTTTTTTTTTAAAGGCAATATTTTGCCCTTAGAAGCCTGAGATGAAGGAAAGATGATCGATGCAGAGAAGATGGTGGAAGATTTAAGATTAAAGTGGCTTTGTCCCCGTTCTCTCCAGTCTCCTTTTCTCTCTCTCTTTCTCTCTTTTCTGTGTCCATCTATCTGTCTATCTATCTATCTATCTATCTATCTCTAGCCCTCTCACACTCTTCCTCTCTCCCTCTTCCAGAACTGATTTATTAATAAGACGTTTTTTTTTTTTTCCCCCCAAAAGTCATAAAACTCTTACTCTCCTGCACATTTTTCTTCCTCCCCTCTAACGTTGTTTTGTTCGAAAAGTGGAAAAGTAATTTTCTCTTCTTTCTCTTTTCCTCTCTCTCTCACTTCTACCTCAGATAAAGAAAGGCGCTCGGGCCTGTGGCTGCGGGCCTAATCTCGCGGCGCTCCGACGTGACTTTTAATGCGTCCAGGGTCTGTCTTAATCTCGTGAGGAACGCTCGCGCGTCCTTTGGGAGCGGACAGGCGGGACGCGCGGAGCCTTTATCAGCCCCCTGGATTTATGGGGAGAACGTATCAGACACAGGGCTGTTTTAACCGAGGTCGGTTTTGCGTGTGTGTGTGTGTGTGTGTGTGTGTGTGTGTGTGTGTGAGCGTGTGTGTGTGTGTGTGTGTGTGTGTGTGTGTGTGCGTGTGTGTGTGTGTACACGCTTTTGGCGCGTTCACACTCGAGTGTGTGTGTGTGTGTGTGTGCGTGTGTGCGTGTGTGTGTGCGCGCACGCTTTTGGAGCGTTCACACTCGAGTGTGTGCGCGTGCGATGCGCAGACAGACGCGGCTTTGAAAGTCGAGAAGCACAAATACCATCGAGGGATTCCCATTAGGGGTGTCTAAATTAGTACGTTAGTCAAATCGAATCGGGGATCCCCCTCAAACGTTCACTGGCTAACAGAGATCCGCAGGCGTGTGCGAGAGGGGAGAACCCGATGCCTTGAATGAGCGCAGCGCTGTGATTAAAAATAGAGAGGAGCTGTGTCTCCGCCTCAGCCAAACCGATACAGCAGCCGGGAGATCGAGCTGTTAAAGGAGCTCAGGCGTTCTGTGAGCGAAGCGCTGACACCTTGCACGCGCGTCACTGGGCTGTCTAGCAGGGAACGTTGTCCCTGCGATGGGCGTGCCGGGGGTTTCTGCGTCTCCAGATGTCCCTCGGGAGGTCTTTGTGAATTAATGATGTCCGTTTAGTCGATCTCCTGACACATCCCCTGTACACGAAACATCCATCAGGTGTAATTATGACGACTGAAATGTTTGGAGAGTCATTTTGGGGACCCCACAGGCAGATACAGTGTAAGGATCCTGGAACTGGCTTGTTAGACTTCTCCAGTGAAAACTGAATAAATTATTGGCCTTGCTATACAGAGAGGTCTGTGTTTATTTTTCCTCAGCATTTAAAATGCGTGTTGTTTTTCTTTCATCGGGGGGGTTAGAAGTCTAAATCCAGTGCTGTAAGCATGCTGCTTTAATTATATAAAACTAGGACACAGTAATTGTTATTCCACAGACTTCTACTGTAAGTCTTCTAAGTATAATTATCTTGGAACAATGAAATGAACTCATTATTCTTTTGGAAATGCTTCTGTAGCCCTCCTTCCAATCCATGTCCCCTCTGCCTGCCCCCGCCCCACCCTCCCCCTAAGAAAAACTAATATTCAAACTAAAACATTTATTTTCGCCTCTGAGTCTTATTGTATCTGTTTATTGTTTTGGCGATGGATCACTGTTCAGCATGAGCAAGAACTGATCTAACTATCCCTTGTGCATAGTTATGTTATTGCTGCTGACCTTGATTTGATTTCAGCATAATAAAAAATAATAAAAAAAATTAAAAAAAACAGTTCAGGCTTATGCTACACAGGCAGTGCTATTCTATAATTGGCATTTGTCTCCACTAGAGGGCTTAACATCAGCAGGGTTGTGTGAACAGAACGGGTGCACAGCATGCATATTCAGAATATTTCATTCCTGGTACGTTTGGGGGGGGGGCTGTGGGCATTGGGGTCGAGCACCTGCAGCTGCCCATTTGGCCAAAGTGCCCGACGTGCCCCTTTGATTTGATTAAAAAAAATCGTATTTGCATTATTTCTGTCAAAGCTCTGAATAGCAGCCGAGGAGGTAAGGTTAGGAGCTAGGAGGTCTGCTGCATTGTGCAATTTGTGTATTATGTATACAATGTATGTGTGTGCTGTATGCATTGTAGGTACCTGTCTTAAATGTATGTATAATGAGCAATGTGCAATTGTGCTGTCCTATTGTGTGTCATTATGTATACTGTCTTCGTACAGCAAGCACCAGATGTGTCTGAAACAAATTTCCTTCGGGGCAATAAAATCTTATCTTATTGTCATTAATGCTGTCATTAGTTTTAGTTTAGTTTTAGTTTTACAGGCATTTAGCAGACGCTGTTATTCGAGAGTGACTTACATTGTATCCAGTTATACAGCTGGATATATACTGAAGCAATGCAGGTTAAGTACCTTTGCTCAAGGGTACAACGGCAGTGTCCCACCGGGGAATCGAACCTGCGACCTTTAGGTTTCAAGACCAACTCCTTAGCCATTGTACTACACTGCTGCCCATTCATTTTCATTTGGGGAAAGTATATTCTGTACCATAACTGGTTGTCATAAACCTAATCCAGTTTCTGTAGGTTGGCTTGCCTTCTTCTCACCTTAAGCACCTGCTCCTAAAAGTTCTCTACACAGCCCTGTTTAATGCCCTCAAATCTTGTAGTCAAATTAATGACCATCTGAAAACAGTACGGCTTACTATCTGCACTCAGAAGTGCGTCTTGCTTAGGCTTGCAGTTAATTTAAAAGAGAGAAGAAACAAAACTGCAAACAATTAATGCTTACTCTCCATGCATTTTGCCCGCGCATGCGCGCTATGTCTATGTAGCAGTACCCTGTCCAGTATTGTACGTTCTGTGGCTCGGTGGAAAACAGGTTCTGTGAACCACAGCACGCTGCCTGTTTTCGCATAGCTGTACGCGTTTGCAGAACGTGGACAGTAACGAGCAGGACGCGTCTGCAGTGGAAATAGCCCTGAAATCAGGACGGGGGGGAGGGATGTAAAACGCGAGGCCAGCAAAGGTTCAGAATCGCTCATTCTGATGCTACGCCAGCATCACAGGGCCCTGGAGACCCTGCCTGTGGAGCCTGCTGGCCTGTGGGCTTCTGTCTTATAGAGACTGAGTGTCGAGTTAAATTACATTACAGGCACTTATCAGACGCTCTTATCCAGAGCGACTTACACAACTTTTTACACAGCATTTTCATTCATTTATACAGCTGGATATATATACTGAAGCAATGCAGGTTAGGTACCTTTGTACAACGGCAGTGTCCTTGCGGGGACTTGAACCTGCGACCTTTAGGTCGCAAGACCAACTTACTTACCCATTATACTACACTGCCGCCCTGCATGACGATCTGCAGTCATGTGTTTGGACTTCAGTCTCCTTGATGTAGCTAACAGTCGCAGTCCTGCATCTGGGGGGGGGGGGGGGGGGTGTTGTTTGTGGTTGCTCTTGCTCCTCGTTCATCCTTGATGAATTATTGACTTTTCCGTCCGAAGCCTTCTGCTCTGTCGTGCCACGATCGAGTCGCGTATAATTTACTTCACGCCTCGTTCGAGGGTAACCTCCAGCTGTCATTTAAGTTCTCAAGCGCGTTCTCCGGACGGCGGGTGGGAGAACGACACGTGCGCGTTTAAGTCGTCAGTGGAGTGGTCTGTGTGAACAATGCTCTTTTCAGCTAGCCTGACCACAGCAGCCTGAAGAACGTAAGACTGCCAAACCCCCCACTTCTGTGAGATCCGTAGGTCGGGTATTCAACATTTCTCTTAGAGAAATATCATGCACATGGCCTGTCTTTAAAGATTTGCTAATGTTGTTGCGGGCTAATTCAAGAATTTGGTCTTTATAACCAAAATATTGCTAATGTTAATCTTGCGTGGAATACTGCCACATTGCACCCTTAGGCAAGGTACTAAACCAAAAATTCTTCAGTAAATATCCAGATCTGTAAATATATAAAGTATAAAATGTGAGATATTCAAATTGCCTCTGGTAAAAAAAAAAAAGGGCATCCACTGAAGCTAATTTAAAATGTAGAAGAGGATGTTATTTCAGGCTGTGTAAAGACAGAAGTTAAGTTTTGCGAAATACGTCTTTTTTTTTTTTTGTTTGGGCAGCGTTTTTTCCCCCCCCCATTTCATGCATTTCGCGCTTTGGAAGGGAGACGGACGGACTTGGCAGGGGATGACAGGGAAGCTCAGAGTTCGGCCAGTCAGCGACTTCCAGAAAAATCTCTCCCGAGTCTTCCTCTTCGGGGTGCCACGCGCTCCAGTCGAGCTTTTGTTCCCTCCATTTTGTCACCTGGCCAAAAAAACCACAGCGAGCTTATCCCGGTGCCCGACCGCCGTTTCTTCCTTCAAAAGAACGCGGTTAAATCCCCAGAGTAGTAAAACAATTAGGACGTTCCGTTGAGACGTTTTTTTTTCTGCTCGTTACGGTACTCTCCGCGCTTCTTCGCCGAGGCGCCCTCGAAGGAAAACGGCTCGAGATTCTCACTCGTTTAAAAAAAATAATAATAAAACAAATCTGAGAGAAAGAACTAAACTGAGAAATTATCAGAGAGAGGGAGAGGCTTCTTTTTTTATTTTTTACTTGTTAACTCTTGGGACGTTACGGCACAAAGCGTGGTTTGATCTCTTTATCAGTATTCAGTGCACATTATGTGTTCTGCGGTTGAGAAGAAGGGTCTCCCCAAACGCCTCTTATTCTAATTGATATTTGTTTACCCAAGCCTGCCTTTCATCTGGGGGTATCGATAAGGTCCCCTGTACTTTTCCCATCAAACTCTTCACGCTGTTTGTTTACTTTGTCGCTGACCTCACCCAGGGTGACCTACGCAGCCGATGTCTCACATACCTCATGCCTTTTTAGCTGGGCATTCACGTAGCCAATTCAGCTTAATGCGTCTTGCTCAATCCTTACAGGACTGATTGGGCTACACTGCAATATATTGTAAATGCACTTGTTATAAAAATGACGTGTTAGGTCATATAACGATGAATGAAATATTTCACATGGGCATGATATATTGCAGTGACTGAAAGGAACGGTGTTTCGCATATTTTCGTATTTGGCACTGTACGTTTCAAAGCTCATGTTCGCCCTGAATGGGACCCAGCCTACAGAGCTGTAATAGGGCGCAAACGTAGCCATAATTGCGGGCTTACAATGCGTCCAAATATTATTTTCCCCCTTTTTGTGTTCCTACATTTCATTACAGGAATTTAGCAGACGCTCTTATCCAGAGCGACTTACACAAACTTTTTTACAATTTATACAGCTGGATAATATATACTGAAGCAATGCAGGTTAAGCACTTGCTCAAGGGTACAACAGTAGTGTCCTAGCGGGGGACTCGAACCTGAAACCTTTAGGTTACAAGACCAACTCCTTACCCATTATACTACGCTGCCACCCCTTTCTGCGCCACCACTGTGACACAAAGGCAAAGAGAGCTTCAAAGCTGGCTGTCTGCCTATCAGGGAAGGGACTGTAATTGCCCTCCCTGTTTAATCTCTCGCATGTCGTTTGCCATTTAATTATTTTTTAACTGCGCTGCATTGTGGCTTTGGAAAGTGAACGAGGTAATTAATTTAAACCATGAAAGGATCCTTCTTAATTAAGCGTTTTCAGAACTCTGTTGACTTTAAGAAGGGGCCGTTCGACGACCGTCCGTGCGCCGCTTGTCAGAAGGAGAACGGACGACGTAGCGAGCGAATCGTGCCTTTTTTTTTTTTGCTCCGTGTGAGGAGCCCTGTCTGTATTGGGGGGGTGGGGGGGGGGGGAAGACGGAGAGGTTTTTGGGGGAGGGGTTTTAGGGATGCACTCACCCCTTCTCCGTAATTAATCTTGCGCTCTCTGCTCCGCGTCGCGCGCTCTGAGGGTCTCCTCGGCCGCCATTAGCGGCTAATAGCTGCGGCGCGGTGATTAACGAGCGAGGGCAGCCGCCGCCGCAGCCGCCGCCGCCGCCGCCGCCGCCGCTGAGCTAAGCGCTCCGGCTCGCTTGGCTATTTCCCAGCAACCTGCTGCCCCCCCCGATTGCTTTGGAGACAACAGCTTGTTCTTCTGTGAATAATGCCGCTGCCTCATGTCGGCCGTGATTCACCGATCCCTATAGCGCCGGGATGGGCTCGTACCGTGGGGCTTAGTTATTGAGGCGAGAGGTCCGGGTCGCGCGAAGATCTGTGAATCTGTGCGCCATCGATCCACATAGAAACAAGGCCCTGCTCGACACCGTCCTCAGCCTTGATGCCACAGTAGCGTCACTGTTCTGCCCGTACAGACGACCTCTGACCTCCCTTCCTGTGTTCACTGTTCCTTCCATAGAGACGACCTTTGACCTCCCTTCCTGTTTTCACTGTTCCTTCCATACAGACGACCTCTGACCTCCCTTCCTGTGTTCACTTTTCCTTCAATAGAGACGACCTCTGACCTCCCTTCTTGTGTTCACTTTTCCTTCCATACAGACGACCTGTGACCTCCCTTCCTGTGTTCGATTTTCCTTTCCGTACGGACGACCTCTGACCTCCCTTCCTGTTTTTTTCCTTCACCCCAGGGTCCTTCATGCTGGTGAACGCTTCCCAGCATGCCTCGGGCCAGCGCGCCCACCTCCTCCTGCGCGCCCTCAGCGAGAACGACACCCACTGCGTCCAGTTCAGCTACTTCCTGTACAGTCGGGACGGGCACAGCCCGGGGACCCTGCGGGTGTACGTGCGCGTGAACGGCGGTCCCCTGGGAAACCCCGTCTGGAACGTGTCCGGTTCCCACGGCCGCCAGTGGCACCAGGTGGAGCTCGCCGTCAGCACCTTCTGGCCGAACGACTATCAGGTGAGGTCCCCTGTCCAGCATGCACTGCTTCGGCGTGGACCTCCACGACCACGTGAGGCCCGTTACCCAGAAAGCAACGGTCCACGCAACGTTCTTTAGCTTCTTTTTCCCCGAGCGGGAGTCTTCGCTGTGACAGAAGGCGTAGGAATGATCGGCCATTTTGTTGCCTTTTTCGACGTGTCGATAACTTATTAACCTTGAAATGGCTTCCGTCGCACCCTCTTGGGGACAGTCTAGGAAATGCTACAGTGAGCCTCATTATGCCAGATTCTCCTGTACGAAATGTGGAGAACTGATTCTAATATGCACAGAATTATAGCTCCACAGAACTGCAGTAACTTTAACGGTTTGTAATGCCTGAACATTTTTTTGATAAATACTCAAATACTTTCCTTAAATAGCTGGGACTACATGTATATAGCAACTGAGAATTAAAAAAAAAAAAAAAAAGGTCTTAAATGCTGGGAAGTTCAGAGAGTGAAGTGGAGTTAGTCCTTCTCAGATATTTAAAAATAAAATTTGTGTGAGCTTAGGCTATGTTTTTAGCCTGTGGAGTATTCCTACTTATGAGGTATTTAAGAGACGTGGAGAGCTGTTCTGATTGGTTCGCATTTCCCAACAGATGGCTGAATTGCAGAGGCAATGGCAGTGATCACACTTGCTCTTTTAAGCTCGCATTCGTTTGATGGTGTGCACTTTTTAAAAAGTTGTGCTGAATTTCCTTTTTTATCGTATCTGTGTGGGAGATTTTTGCTGTGGTGATTATGGGATGGGCGAGGAGCCAGTATATAATAGCAAAAAAAGAAACATTTCCACTTAAAGTTTGCATTTAAAAAAAAAAAAAGATAATTTCCTTGCCCTTCCAAATAAACAGACTCAAATTACAGGAATGTGTGTAGGTTGAGTAAGAGTGGAAATCATTTTTGGTTTAGTTTATTTGGATCCCCATTAAGTTCCATGAACGACAGCTTCTCTTTTTGGGGTTCACACAAACATCAAAACATTATTATTAACATACATTATTACTATTACAAGAAGAAGAAAAAAACCACATTACACATCAGTCCGATGTATTAAATGAAATACGTGTCTGCAATGTACATCATATACAATTGGATTTTGTTTAGAAATCACGCCATGTGTAGTCTGGGCTTTTACCTATTTTAATAGCTTTAGCACCATCTCATCTTGATCATTTGTTTTCTTTCTGATGCGAGTTTAATTTCCTGAGAGGTGCTACGCTCTTAGATAACAGTAACCTAATTTGTTTTTTTTAAAATGAAGATTTGCTTGTTATTTTGATAATGGGGGAAGGTGGAGCATCTCATGCAACTATTGATCTGTATGCTACTGTATGTCTCAAGGAGTGACTGTTCACTTTGGGGATTGAGAACCGGCCTTCAGTTGCATGACTGACAGGCGTGTAAAATTAGAGCTTGATTATACTACATGACCCATAAGTATGTGACACCTGACATCCAACATCTCATCAAACTTAATATGGAGCTGGTCCACCCTTTGCTGCTATAACAACCTCCACTCTTCTGGGAAGGCTTTATACTAGATGTTGGAGCATTGCAGCAGGGATTTGCTTACATTCAGCCAGAAGAGCATTAATGAGGTCGGCCACTGATTGGACAATTAGGCCTGGTTCGCAGTTGGCTTTCCAATTGATCCCAAAGGTGTTGGATGGGGTGGAGGTCAGGGCTCTGTGCAGGCCAGTCAAGCCCTTCCACATCATTCTTGACAAAACCATTTCTATATGGAACTCGCTGTGGGTGTTGTCATGCTTAAACTGGAAAGGACCTTCCCCAAACTGTTGGGGAAGCACAGAATCATCTAGAATGCGATTATATGCTGTAGCACTAAGAATTTTCTTCACTGAAACTAAGGGGCCAAGCTCAAACCATGAAAAACATGAAAACTGGGGCTGTCCAGATACTTTTGGTCATATAGTGTATTTTGGAGTTTTGTATGTATTATATTCCATGTGGAGACTAGTAATGAGGCATGCAGGCTATTATCTAGACTGAGCCAGTGAAGAATAGAATGCATGTTGTTGAAATTTGTATGGTATGGGCACTGGAGTGGAAGTCATATTGCCTTGTTCTGGACCAACTGAAGTTTGCTTACATTTTTCTATTTATTTTTTTATAGCAGTTGAGGGTCCTACCTGGCAATAGTCCAGATGGGACCGAACTAGAGCACTCAAGATCTGGTGGTGTTAGATATTTTTGCAACCATGTTTTTAAAGCAGACGGTTCCTTTGCCCATTTTATTTACAAGGTTTTCAATGTGCCTTGAAAATGAGAGGCTTGTTGTCATATAATTGGGTGTTTTGTGCCTATATTCAAAATCACTTTATACGACGCACTATATTCAACAAACAAACGAGTGCACAGGAAATAAGAAACGTAACATGGAATGACGTGACTTGAGGTATTCTTCATAGTCTACAGCGATTCGGTAATGTTATGGTAAATGTCAGTAACCAATATAATTGGAGGATAGTTTGAATGAAAATAAATGTACCCGCCTTTCTGAATGTTGTCATAGACACTATAAGAGACACTGGAAATATGTTCTTAGGCACAGAGCGGTGGAGGTTTTGTAAGGGGGGCGGGCGGATGAGGAGGGGGGTTGTATGGGAGGCTGAAGGTCGTTCTGACAAAAGGGATTTTAGGGCCTCCTGCAGGTCTGGAAAAATAAGCTCCATGTCAGAGTCAGTGACGACAGCTCAGCAGGGGCTTCCCAGGTTACCTCTAATCCATCCCGGAGATTTTATTACTCACTATTTTGTTGTTTGTCTTTGAGACAGGGTCCTCGAACCGGAGTCTTTTTTTTCCCCCACAGGGAGGACTGTGAACAGAAAACGTTTCAAACGTTCACCGACGAATAGCAGAAATATTTTAAAAAGCCCGCATAATTATTTTCAGGGGTGGGGGGGGGGGGGGGGTGGAAAGAAGAAACAATGTTCCTATCAGCATGTACGATCTTTCCTGCAGAAATAAGCAAAAAAAAAAAAAATATATATATTAATAAGCTCAAAAAGCCAATAAAAAAATTTCTTTTAAAACAGCAGTTCAGTAAAGTGTGGGAGTGTTGTTCCCTGTGGGCTCGTGGCACTAATGGCATTTGTATTGTTTAATCTTAATTGGCTTTTGTCGCGGCCTCTCTGCAGCGAGTGCTTAGTGGGCAGCGAGTGGCTATGGGAACCCAACGGCCTTCTGGGAAGAGTCTCCTTAGACCCGTCAGTCAAAGCTCCCGCATGTGCCCCTCCGGCTTTCGATCTGAGCTGTATCAGCCGACCTATTACCGAGGAGGATTCGGCGAACCCAACCACCTCATCACGAGGCTTGTGTGCGGCACCTCTACGTGACCTCACTGGAAAACAAAAAAAAAATGGAATACTGGACTTTTTTTAAACCCCGATTTTCATGTTAAAAAAACGGTCTTGGAGGCGCGATCGATAACCCCGCCCGCGGTAGCGTCGCGCTGTTCCACGCGGCTTGCGGAGGTCTCCTGAAGAGCGCGCCGCGCGCTAGCGCTCGCGTAACTCTGCCACGCATTACAATACAGGCTACTAGCAGACGCTCTTATCCAGAGCGACTTACACAACGTTTTACACTGCGTCCATTTATACAGCTGGGTACACACTGAAGCAGTGCTGGTTAAGCGCCTTGCTCAAGGGGTACGACGGCAGTGTGCCCTACCCGGGAATCGAACCTGTGACCTTTCGGTGACAAGCCCGGTTCCTTACCCATTATGCTACGCTGCCACCCGCCCAGCTGAGCAGCACAGTCACTCTGCTGAGGGACAGCGCTTCGGGAGCAACTGTCTCACGATGAGCTGCAGGTACCCCACTGACCAGAGGAGTCGCGTCGGAGTCGCGTCGGGGCGAAACCCCCTTTATCCGGGGCCTGCCCTGCCAGCCGGTCCGTTCAGGCCTGAGGCCCCCGGGCCAGGCTCGGAGGGCACCGGCACGGACCACGGAGCGCACCTCCGCGCTAGGACGAGCGCTTTAGCAAGAGAAGACACTTTTGTTTTTTGTTTTTTTGATTTTTTTTTTTTTTGTTTGGCTATTAGTACGTGACAGAAAAAAAGGACACAAACGTACGGACCAATCAGCGCGTACGCGCCCACGGGCTCCGCTAAAACAACCGGCGCTAATCAATTTTCTCCTTAAACGCGACCGTAAACACGATGCATCAGAGTCGCGGGCGGCGTGGCGGTTTGTTTTCCTGGCTCTGACTAATGGTCTCGGGAAAAATAAATTTAGATCCTGGACTCGGCGAGGACTTTGTCAATAAGCGGCGCGCGCCTGAGTAACGTCTCCGGGAGCGGGGGAGTGAAAAACAAGCCGCGCCGCCGTTAATCCCCAACTGACTTACCGTCAGCCCGCGTGGGTTAAGTGTGTTCGCCGCCGTCGAGGTGGAGGGACGGATTTGTTCTATCGCAAAAAAATAAATAAATAAATAAATAAAAACCTTTGGAAACTCTACTGTCTGTTTTCTTCAGACCCTTTTTGTGTCGTCGTAGAAACGCACGCAATTTACGGAAAACTCTGAACTCTGATTATAAAGCACCTGTGTTCTGTTTTACACCTTAATGCTTCTGACTAATTCACGCTTGATTACCCTCCGTACGCCTTTGTCGATTCCTGAAAACATTCGATTGTCGCGTCAAAGTTGTATTTCTTTTACACTCCAGGATTTATGAATTTATTTCTGAAACAGGTGAATAGCTTGGAAATCCAGTGTTTCGATATTTTTAATGTTCATATCGCTATATTCATATAACTGTCGTGCAAAGCAGTGATGGTAATTCATGGTAATGCATTTCTTTTCTTGTGGGAATGTTTCCATGTACGGAATTAAAGAAAGCTGAGAACACGGATGTCCTGATAGGTTTTCTTTTCAAAGTATTGCTTCTTTTCTGTCTGGGTAGAGTTAGAGACTGAGGAGCTGAACCTTGTAATGAAATATTAAACATGTTATGGAGTCTGTGGAGATTACCAATGAGCACCATATCTCATGCTACTCTTTCCCTGTCTTCGTCCTTACCCTTTCTCACTTTCTCTATCCTTTTTTATTTCCTTTGCTCTTCCCGTCTTTCTCTGTCCGTACCTCGTCTCTGGCTGTTTCTCTTTCCTCCTTTATTCTGATTCTTCTTCTCTCCTTTCACTTCCTCTCTGTTTCACCCACACGCTCTCTGTCTCGAGCTCACTCTCCGGAGGAGCGATAGAAACAGCCACGGGACGTCGTCGAAAATATCAACGCAAAAATGTCAACTGCTGTTTGGCAGTCGAAAGTCAAGCCGCTTCTCTGACGAGCCGCTTTCCCGTGTCTCCCCCCGAAATGCCACTAATCCCCAAAATGCCATTAATTTTCTTCCCAGGGAAAAGAGATTGATGACAGGTACTCGGGTACGTCCCCAAAAATGGCAACGAACAGTTTTCGGTGAGGACTGGACCGCTCCGTTTGGAACAGGTGTTAGCGAAGGAGGCCTAGATGCGATGCTTCAAAGAGAAAGCCCTTTCTTCGGGTCCATCTGCTTTCAAGACAGTTTCAGAATACTATCCTCAGAGCCAATGATTACAGCATGATTATGCTGTTTTTTTTCCTCCCCCCTCCCTGTGTTGCATTATGGGAATTTTCCACTCTGCCACTTTTCCCACAGATCCTGTTTGAAGCGACCGTCTCCGCAGAGCGGCGGGGCTACATCGGCTTAGACGACATCCTGCTGCTCAACTACCCCTGCTGTAAGTAGCTATGGCGACCGTGTCCGCGGCGACCTTTTTGAGGAGACGCGCGAGCGAGGCGAGCGAGCGAGGCGGACGCGCTTCCTGCCGGTCGACCGGCCGGCCGGCCGGACCTGCGCGCTCACCCCGGGCGGTCTGGGTCCCGCCTCTGCGCCCCGCTGAGGTCACATGACCCCGCGTGCCCCGCCCCCGCCTCGCAGCACTCAGTGGCGGTGCCCATCGAGAGATTCTTTTGCATACACTTCACCTTATTTTTTTTCCCCCTTCACTCACTTGGCTGTGGTATGAAAGAAAGAAAAAAAC
Organism: Anguilla japonica; assembly: GCA_025169545.1. NCBI lineage: Eukaryota > Metazoa > Chordata > Actinopteri > Anguilliformes > Anguillidae > Anguilla > Anguilla japonica. The sequence continues at coordinate 53,108,709 of CM045890.1, forward strand.
AACCCTGAAGAACAGAAAGCTCTGTCAGTGTGTCCCCCCCCCCCCCCGCCTCGTTGTCTGGGCAACGCGTCTGGCGCAGGTTCCGTGCGGCGTAGCCAGGTGCTTTATTGCCCCCCCCCCCCCCCCCCCCCCCCGCTCCGTCCTCGATATCAGCCGGCATCCGTCGTCAGGTTGTCGCTAAGATAAATTAATTACGCTTCGCTTCGGCTGAACTCGAGCGTGTGTTCTCGCCTGTCTGCAGTTACCTGGAGAATCCCGCCATTCTGGCTTCCCCCTGCTGCGGGGATGGGGAGACAGACATGGAGTGAGCGTGTGCAGATCACCACAGACCGGAAAGAGAAGGGCAATTCAGAACAGACTGGGAAGAGAGGGGGGTTGTAGTCTTTGTGGGCTTGTTCCTGGGCTGCAGATAGGACAGTCTGTAATGCCCTATAGTCTTGGTGGCCCTGTTCCAGGGCTGCAGATAGGGCAGTCTGTAATGCCCTATAGTCTTTGTGGTCCTGTTCCAGGGCTGCAGATAGGACAGTCTATAATGCCCTATAGTCTTTGTGGCCCTGTTCCTGAGCTGCAGATAGGACAGTCTGTAATGCCCTATAGTCTTTGTGAGCCTGTTCCAGGGCTGCAGATAGGACAGTCTGTAATGCCCTATAGTCTTTGTGGTCCTGTTCCAGGGCTGCAGATAGGACAGTCTATAATGCCCTATAGTCTTTGTGAGCCTGTTCTAGGGCTGCAGATAGGACAGTCTGTAATGCCCTATAGTCTTTGTGAGCCTGTTCCTGGGCTGCAGATAGGACAGTCTGTAATGCCCTATAGTCTTTGTGAGCCTGTTCCAGGGCTGCAGATAGGACAGTCTGTAATGCCCTATAGTCTTTGTGAGCCTGTTCCAGGGCTGCAGATAGGACAGTCTGTAATGCCCTATAGTCTTTGTGGCCCTGTTCCAGGGCTGCACTGAGGGGCAGTCTGTAATGCCCTATAGTCTTTGTGGCCCTGTTCCTGGGCTGCAGATAGGACAGTCTGTAATGCCCTATAGTCTTTGTGAGCCTGTTCTAGGGCTGCAGATAGGACAGTCTGTAATGCCCTATAGTCTTTGTGAGCCTGTTCCTGGGCTGCAGATAGGACAGTCTGTAATGCCCTATAGTCTTTTTTGGCTTGTTCCTGGGCTGCAGATAGGACAGTCTGTAATGCCCTATAGTCTTTGTGAGCCTGTTCCAGGGCTGCACTGAGGGGCAGTCTGTAATGCCCTATAGTCTTTGTGAGCCTGTTCCAGGGCTGCAGATAGGACAGTCTGTAATGCCCTATAGTCTTTGTGAGCCTGTTCCTGGGCTGCAGATAGGACAGTCTGTAATGCCCTATAGTCTTTTTTGGCTTGTTCCAGGGCTGCACTGGGGGGCAGTCTGTAATGCCCTATAGTCTTTTTTGGCTTGTTCCAGGGCTGCACTGGGGGGCAGTCTGTAATGCCCTATAGTCTTTTTTGGCTTGTTCCAGGGCTGCAGATAGGACAGTCTGTAATGCCCTATAGTCTTTTTGACCCTGTTCCAGGGCTGCAGATAGGACAGTCTGTAATGCCCTATAGTCTTTTTTTGGCTTGTTCCTGGGCTGCACTGGAGGGCAGTCGGGAGCAATTCAACTCCAGATCCGCACACCACGCCCAGGATTAGTGCTTTAGCTTGGCTCTCCACCTGGGAGGTGGTTATTTATTAGTCGTTTGTGTTAGTTTTTTTAAATCCTTGCCTGAATAATTTACAATAATTTCACTGCCAAGAAAAGAAATAGCTCCTTGAAGAGGAGAGGGGGGTTTTTAAAGGGCCGCATCGGAAGATCATTTGAGCCGAGTCTCTGGGCAGGGGCTGTAAAAGACACAGCGTTCTCAACTCTCAAAAATCTGCCTCCTCTTCGCCATGGGGGGGGGGGGGGGTGCAGGGGTCAGACTGCCCTTCAGCCCATAACTGCCCCCCTCGGGCGTGTCTTTTTCTGATGCCTGGAAGAGGACCCCCCCAGGCCACTCCCCCTGGCGTCGGTCGGCTGGCTGGCTGGCTTCCAATCCCAGCCGTCCTCTTCGCCCGCCCCTTCCTCGGCGTTCTCGAGACCTCAAGTCGAACCGCGTCTCGCCCGCGGGCTGAAGCGCTCCGTTTGTCCTTCAGGGCACGTCGGCCCTGTTCGACGGCTGGGTTAGCGGTTAGCGTTTTTCAATTTCGTTTTTTTTTTTTTTTTTTTTTTTTTAAATCCACCCACCCCATCCTGTCAACCGATTCCCCCCCCTCCACCCCCCCCCCCCCCCCCCACCCCCCCACCCCCCACCAAATGGGACTGCATGAACCCTGGCTGATTCCGATGTCCTGCCCACTTAGCATCTCTGACGCTAACTTCTCAAAGTCACCCTCCTGCTCTTCGAGATTTTATTTTTATTTATTTTTTTTTTTTGGATCAGTTTCTGACTCGCTAAATTAAGGAAAGACGGCGGGACGCACCGAGTCGCGGGCACTCCGTCGAAAAGCGCAGCGTAACCGCCAGCGAATGACTGGACCGCTCGGCTCGTTGGAACGTGACGGGCGGGACCGTCGCGGACAGGAAGTGAGACGCAGGATGTCCCCCTGCCCGCTCGCTGACGGCGGCGGTGAGAACCCCGCTCGTCATTTTAACATCGGATTCCGAAGCCCCTTCGGGGAATACCTGTCCTGAAAGGATGCGTGCTGAACGCTGACGCCTCAGCCTCCTGCTGTAGACCAGCGGTTCTCAAACTCGCTCCTGGAGGACCACTCTGTATGCCGGTTTTCATTCCAACCTCAACTGCAATCCCAGAATTTAAAAAAAAAGCAGTTAATTGTTCTTAATTAGGTGCTTTTCATGTTTTAGAGCTTTTAGGGTTCCAGAAAGGGCCGGTTTGGGCGCGCACACACACCTGCTCCTGATTGTACTAATCAAGGTGCTTAGCAACGACTCTAAAACACGAAAAGCACCTCATTATGAAAAATTAACGGCTTGTTAAAATTCTGGGATTGCCGTTGAGGTTGGAATGAAAACCAGCGCACACCGTAGTGTGTGGCGCATGGGACAGTCAGCCATTTGCGTGACTGTCGGCCATGTTTATCGGCTGGTTTTCGCACTAAATTCTGTGCTCCAGTGGGGTCTGGCTCCTCACACCAGGGGCAGATCAGCTTTTAAATAAGCCTACTGTGACCGTTATAAAATCCTTAGTTTCTGCTAATTCAGTTAGAGCTTTGGGTTATGGTGGTCGGAGTTGTTGTGGCTAGCGTACTGTAGGATAGAGTATGCTGTGTTCTTTGGTTGGGGATAGTGGTAGGGGTGTAACGTTCACATGGTCTGGATTACCGCTAAAGGTTTTCGGCTTCTTTGTTCCTGATTCACCTTTAGGGCGGGATTGAGGCTGGGGTTGGGACGAAGGTAATGGATAAACTGATAGGGCAGGTTCTAGGGCTAAGTGGGTAGAAGCATCACGCCTTACAGCCCCATGGCCTTTTTATATCTGCCTGCCATTAGTTAGGCTATGCTATCCTCGGGCCCCCTGTCTGTACCTGACGTTCCTGCTAGCCTCCTATTTTACCCCCCCCCCCCCCCCCCCCCCCCCCCACTCCCCACTCCCCCCTCCCCACTCTCCATTAAATAACCATGAGTTTGGACTTGCTGGGGGTTCCAGTGCATTGTGTTTGACTAAGCACTCGGCCCACGGGTGAGAAACGGAGGGGGGGGGGGGGGGGTGGGGGGGGAGGGGGGGGGGGGGGGTTGGGGGGGGGGTGGGGGGTGGGTATGGGGGTGATGGATGGCGCCCTGGCTCCCTGCTTTGGATTCAGGTTAAAGCGCAGTTTGACATTTCTATTGTATTCCCCCGAGCATTCCGTCCACACACGAGCGTTCCGGGCAAATAGAATGTTTATCAGGGTAAAGAGACCCCTGGATGAAGACACACCAAGAGGTTGTCAGGGGAAAAAAAGGCTTGCCGTTCGTTCTTTTAGATTTTTTTTCTTGCGTGCATGGCTGGCTGGCTGGCTGGCTCTCTCTCTCCTTCTCTCTCTCTCTCTCTCTCTCTCTCTCTCTCTCTCTCTCTCCCTCTCTCTCTCTCCCTCTCTCCTCTCTCTCCTCACCCCTCTCTCTCTCTCTCTCTCTCTCTCTCTCTCTCTCCCTCTCTCTCTCTCTCTCTCTCTCTCTCTCTCTCTCTCTCTCTCCTCTCTCCCTCTCTCTCTCTCTCTCTCTCTCTCTCTCCTCTCTCTCTCTCTCTCTCCCTCCCTCTCCTCTTTTACAGTTGGCCAGCACTTTACTTGGCAGACAGTTTTTATTTTTTTATTTTTCATGTATTGTATTTATTTGACAGGCACTCAACATTTCCACAGGCACTTCTCATGAAATATGAAAATGTGCCACATTTAGCTGAAAAGACCATTTTCATCTGTAGTCCTTGATCAAGACAGATGTCACAGACTGGTAAACAGTACAAATTTTCTCAGATGAAAAATATTTGGGATTTAAGCTGTTTCTGTTTAATTTTTACTATATATATATATATATATATATATATATATATATATAGTAAAAATTAATGTGCCGCGAACAAAACTGACTGCTGACAGGAAAGACACTGAGAGACCAGATAAGCTGACAATCATTTGGCTGTTATAATTGACTTTGATCAATGTAATACTTGTTCTGGCTAGCATTGTTAGACCTAATCTAGCTATCTTTTTTTCCCACTTATGTTAACGTTCGCAAAGTTGCTTTTTTCCATTTAGTCGCGTCCATTTTAATTTAAAATGCGCTGGTTGCGAACTAAACGGAATGTTCATTTAAAATCGTCCGACGGTAACCGTCGGCCGCGAAACCTAGTTCACCGTGAACATTCGTCGTTTTGAACGCACGCCTCACGGTGTGAGCTCGGTGTCGAGCGCCCGCGCACCTTCGCCGCGGTCTTTGACCTGCGGCCTCCTGTGACCCGTTCTCCGTTTGTCCCCGCAGACAAGGTGCCGCACTTTTCTCGCCTGGGAGAGGTGGAGGTGAACACCGGGCAGAACGCCACCTTCCAGTGCGTCGCCACCGGCCGAGCGTCCGAGATGGAGGAGTTCCTGCTGGAGGTCAGTCCGCGGCTCGCCGCGGCCTCGGAGGCCTGGCGGGGTCGTGGGTGGAGGTGTGGCTTAAATCTGGTGGGGTAGGGATGTGGGGTTTGAAAAATGGTGGTACAGGATGACGGCTGAGCCAGGCTGATTTTGATTTTGAAAGTGGAATGGGTGAAGCAGCCACTTACGAAGAAGTAGTTCATTAAAATGTATTTTTCGAAGTATATTTCTGTTTCTTTTTTTAGGTACATTTTTAAGTCCTTTATACAACAAAATTTGCCCATTTTAAGTATACTTAAAGTCCCGGAACGGTACTCTAAGTATGCCATCCATGAGCTACTTCTAAAGTTTGTAGACCAAATGTTTTAAACTGCGATCGAAGTTCACTTCTGGAAGGTAGAGTGAAATGCATTTTAAGTACCTACCTGAGATATAGTGTGCTTACGGCGCATTATAGATTCTTTTGTGTATGGGAGCGGTCTGTTGGATGCTGTTCGGCTGGTTTTGTGGGCATAAATGACTAGGCGTCATCCAGAGTGAATCCAAACGACTGACCAAAGGCCCATGGCATTGGATTCTTTTTCTTTTACTTCAAGAGAATCGATGGCAGCATTTTATTTTCCCGACAGGCTGTCCCCATATTTTTGTTTACAAAGTAGGAGTAGTTTTTTTGCAGCTCCCTCAGTAGGTGAGGAATACATTAGCGAAAGCTAACAAAGTCTTCCTTTTGCCCTTGATGGTCCCACATCTAAGTGTCTTTTGAACTGGCAGTTGCTGGAAAAGGTAGCTCGCAGATGAAATGGCTGCGCTTGGCATCTCATACCTTTTTTTTTTTTAGTCAAGGATCGCATTTATACATTTATTGAAGAGGATTTTTTACATCTGTTTTACGCACAGAATCTTCAATGAATCTTCACTGCTAGCGCAAGTTCAAAAATCACAATGATCCATACTTTTTTAATGGCAGAGGAAAATATGTGGTGCTTTCAAAGGACTGTAATAATCCCTTCCCACCCACAGCCCACCCCCCCCCCCCCTTTCCTCCTTCGTCACTCTAGAGTGTCCATGCTAATTGGGTTTTAACCTTTAAGACTGAAAACTGTATCTGTGATGTCTTCTGTACTGAGAGATAGAAAATACAAGCGCGAATCCACAATAGCTGCGACCGCACACACGCATGCATCCATGCGTCCATGCATCCACGCGCACACCCTCACACAAACACGTGACCTCTGCTTTGACTCATGACCAACCTTTCCACAAAAAATCTTGTGCAAATCTGTGAATCCATCCGGGTTTTATGCGCCTTTTTGTGGTAGGCCACGCCCATCGCCATGCCCCCTCTTGGTCAGTCGGCCTTTCTCAGCTCTACCTTCGGTCATGACCGACGTCCATGCCAAATTTCAGCCTCCTGGGGCGAAAACTGTGGCCGCTACAGGGTGGGACACTAGTTGTGGACCAACCGACCAACCGACAGGGCTATAGAGCTGCGGTCGCAGCTAAGAACCTCGTTGTGGTGACATTAGGCTAGGAGACCTGAAGTCAGGTTTTTTCCTGCATTCAAATGTCTTTTTTCAAGCTGCCCGTTAGGCTGGGCGTACACTTTACGACATTGCAGCCGATTCGGACAAATTTTCAAAGTCGGCATGAAAACGAGCACATCGCAAGCCTCACCACGCTGCTCGCGTAGTCCGAGGGGGTCAGACCGCTCCAGTCAATCTCTGTCCCGTTCACCCGATCCAGTCTGCGACCAGCGGATCGTTTTCAAACATGCTGGATGTTTCCGACTTTGCTCACGTAGTGCAACGGGGTACAGCGAGGCGATTTGTCACATCGGCCAATGAGATTTTAGTAGTATAAGGAAGCGACGCTACGGAAATGTTATTAACCAATTAGATTTTTCATAAAGCCACAGTCATGCATCACGATAACGTACTGTACAGGGCTGATAGCTATAATGTTGTAAAGCTAAAATAAAAATAGCTATAGCTACAATATGAAGAATGAAGCTATTTAGTGCCCTGGTTATTATCTGTATTTATGTTCTCACTTAGAACTGTCTTTGTAGTACCCTTTGTAGTCTTTTTTGGCCACATCAACCCCAATCAACGACAGATAAAAATGTTTTTTCAAGGCTCCAAAGCCATCTATCGGAGAAATCACGCGAACAAAATAAAATAAAATACTACTAATAATAATAACACCCATAAAGCAATTAGAAATGGTCCGTGCACATTTATTGGTACAATTCGGTCACGAACGATGCTTCATTTCAAGTTTTTGAAGTTTTGGCTGATTTAAAGTTTACGTACAACCTTAGACGTGTTGGATTAACTTCAGTAGAACCCTTTAATTGCATAAAGGAATGAGCCAGTGGACAGCGTGCCAACAGTCTGCAAACCACCGTGGTTTTCTACAGCAACCCGCCTACCTTCGGAAATTTTTGGCAGTTTTGTGTCTTTGTAGGACGGTGTATTTATGAGGCATCTGCTGACTTTTAACGCATATTTATAGATCATTATTATTGGACAAAATTCCATCAAAATGTCTGAAATATGTGATGCTGCTTTATACACCATATCTCTTAACCATGGAATGAATGGGAATTGGTTCGGGATTCGGCAATTCTATGCAATTGCCAAAATTATGCGATAATCCGTTTGGCAACGAAGAAGATCAGAAGGCAGGCCTATAAGTAACACCAGTGACAAAAAAGTATGGTGCAAGCATTCTTGAGTGAATGTATAAAATTATTTTTTATATATTAAGGTGGAATTTGTGTGGGTTCATTAAGTTAAAAGGTTGCTTTTGTACCCTCAAGTATTGAGTCACAAAAATGACATGCATTTCAAGATGGTGGCGTTCGGTCCGCCGAAGAAGCGGATTGGCCGGCCAGTGGAGAGAGCACACGCACCTGGGTCGCGTTACCTAATCAGTCCAGGTGCTGAAAGGTGTGCTGCTCTCCACGGTTTGGGGCCGAGACCAGGAGCACACACCGAGAGTGTGAGTTTTGATTTTAGTTTCATTTCAGTTTTGTTGTTTTTCGTTCTTTTGTCTATCTTATTTTAGCTTGTTTTTTTAGTTTATTGTTTTCGCCCGGAACCTGTGAGTGGGAAGGGTAAAGATGTTTGTTTATTTGATTGGATGTTGGTGGGGGTGCGCTCTTTCTCTCTCTCTCTCTCTCTCTCTCTCCGTGTGGCAACTACCAATGTTTTTTCCCGAAACTTCCGCATCTCCCTCCTGGTGTGTGACAAAGACATATTGCAATTCCAAATACCACTACTCCCACAGAATGACCCCTTACAAGGTGGTAATTCTTCAGTATAGGCTATATTTCCACCCCAATTCTAGTGCTTACAATGTGTAAGAATAAAAAAATATTTCAGTTGTTCCAATTTTTGGCTAGACTGCAACAGCGGGGCCAGCCCTACAAACGCGAATGTCTGTGACTGAGTGACTGAGTGAGTGATGAAGTTACACCATTGGTCGGCCGAGTTATGAAGTTACACCATTGGTCGGCCTGTCCAGCTATATACTAGGTTTTGACCTGGTCTTATTTTTTTTGTTGCCACATTTCTTTTTTTTTTATAGCTTAATGTATTCTGGTGGTCTCTTGAAGACTGTACAGATCTTTAATGTAGCCACACGTAGGGAGACAGCGCCTCGAGTTACCAGTGGCAGCTAAGCCAGATGGACCGCAGTGGCTGTCAAGCAAAATCACCACCTAAGTCCTATTTTGAGCCAGAGAAAAAAAAAACCAGTGGCATATGCAAACCTGTGACTCGTGTTAGTGTGTGACACATGGTGATGTATGTGCTATTTCCTCTTATTTCAAAAAAGCATTTTTTTTTCTTTTGGCTGCTGGGTTGCTCATCCCGATAAGGCACTGTTTCAGTGTGCAGTGTGAGCCCCGTGGTTTGGTGTTCAATCCAGGCCGGTGCCGGTGCCGATATCCCCACAGGGGAACGATTTTGACGCACGTGGAGAATTTCGGTCAACGCCCGCGGTGGCACATAAAATAAGTGGCTCCAGAAGAGACCTTATAACTCACCTGTGCTCCCACAAATTATCAACGGGGGTCCAGCTTGAGTACGACCCGGTTTACTCTTGGTTTTAAGATGCGTTTCGGTGATCCGAACACAAGTGGGCAGCCGAGACGCATCGCCGTTCGCACCTGTGTCTATCATGCGTCTCCAAGCCGTCTAGCTGACCACTTGTGTACAGATTTCGTTACTGCCTACGTCACTTCCGCCAGAAGGTCGCCAGACAAGCGCCAGATTTGTTCCGCACGGGCTGGCTAAGAAAACAAAAATGTTTCAAGGAGTAATATACACGCACGGGTTATTCCAGCTGTTGAGATTGGCAGGACAAAGTCATCTGCGACTTGCGAAACAACCACCACGTCCTGCGTTGATGACGTATTTTCCTGTTGCGTCCTTGTCGGGGACGCATCAGGACGCGTTAGCGTTTACGCTACGAAAGACACGTGGTCAAATGCGTCCCAGACCACCCCGGCAAGTGGTTTGAGTGTTCGGATCACAACGCGTCTCGGTGGTCGTTTGCACTTGTGTTTAGCGCTGTCCACTCGTGATCCGATCGCCAAAGACGCATTTTAAAACCAAGTGTAAACACGGTCTTAGATCAGCTGTTCCAGATTGATTAATGACGAGGGAGAAAACATCTCAAATTGAAAAAAAAATTTCTTTGTGCGTTCAAAAACCAGGTTTCGATTTTTCTGAGATATTTATAATCGTGTCTGAGACACCTTCTCTCTCCAGGGTACCTCTTTGTTGTTGTGGTCCTGTCTTAATGAGCCAAAGCAGTCTGTTTTCACATTCTCCTTTTAATTAACATCATTTCCCTGCTCTCCTTTGTCTCACCTTGTTTCCTGTTTCCTGAAACCCATCTGTTTGCTTTCTGTGGGATTTTATCTTAACCGCACTTTGGAGAAGTTTAAAATTATAAAGATCAGTTTATGGATGAGAGATTAGTTTATTACCAGACACAGGACACAGTTTAAAGATTGTACTGTACCATACCAGACAGATGTTTTCACACGCACACACACACACACACACACACACACACACACACACGCAGGCACACCCATGCACACACACAACACACCACACACACACACACATACACACACACACAGTCCCCTATACTTGTGAGGACTTCCCATTGACTACATTCATTCCGTAACCTCTAACCTCTAACCTCTAACCCTAACCACTACAGGCCTAACCTTAGCCCTGACCTTAGCCTAATTGTAGCCCTAACCCCAGCTCTCTGTTGCAGAGGCACAGTAACCCTAACCACTACAGGCCTAACCTTAGCCCTGACCTTAGCCTAGCCCTAACCCTAACCACTACAGGCCTAACCTTAGCCCTGACCTTAGCCTAGCCCTAACCCCAGCTCTCTGTTGCAGAGGCACAGTAACCCTAACCACTACAGGCCCAACCTTAGCCCTGACCTTAGCCTGATTGTAGCCCTAACCCCAGCTCTCTGTTGCAGAGGCACAGTGGGGCGGTGACTCCGGCCGTCTCAGTGAAGCGGCTCAGTTTCCGCCGCGTGGTGGCGAGCGTTCAGCTAGCGGCGGCGCAGAGCGGCGGGAGGGACCTGTACCGCTGCGTCACCCCGTCCGCCCGCGGGGCCGCCGTCTCCAACTTCGCTGAGCTCATCGTCAGAGGTGAGAGCCTGGCCTGCACCGCACACACACACTACACGCACTTACCAAACACCACACACACACACAACCACACACACGCACTCACACTTATACACGCACGCACGCACGCATGCAGCACACACACACACTCACACAACCACACACAGACACACACACACACACACACACACACACACACACTCACGCACATACTTCATTCTGCACCTGGAGCAGAGTGACACCCTGCTCAAGGCGACCCCCCCCTCCCCGCCCCCCCATCTCGCATGGGGAACTCGTGTCCAGGGAGGAGGAGGCGGAGAGCTAAAAACAGCGCCAAGCGTGGACTGGAGCTTCCTGTTCTCTGCTCAGAATGTTTATGTCGCCTCTCCACGGCGACGCGCCGATGCGTGTCAGCCCGGATTACGAAGGGCCCGGGGGTGGGGGGTGGGGGGTGAGGGGAGGGGGGGGGGCGAAGGCACTGGGACTGCACCAATCACGCAGCTGTCCCGATCTCGCTGCAGCCCCCTGACTGGGTGCCCTGAAGCGAGGTCCTCGCCTCTGAATCGCTGGAGGGAGGACCCGGCTCTGCCGCCCGTCATGTGACTCACGGCCGTCTCCCCAGTCTGGGCCCTCGCGTACGGCCCGCCTGCGAATGAGGAAAGCAGAAATGTGTCATTAAAATAAAAGAGAACGTGTTTTCAGCGCGCTTTTAACACGCAAAGACGTCTGTTTCCTTTTCCCGGTGCCGTAGAAACCCGCTGCTGGCGCGGTCTGCCCACGCGTGTGCCGGCCGCACGGTGTAGGGGCGGGAAACCCCGCACGCCCGCCAACGCTGCCAATCTGCCTGCCGCCGCCGCCGCCGGCTGTTCGAAGGGCTTCGCGCACGGTTCTGTGCTATTCCCCTTCCCGCCACCGGGGGGCGCCATGCGTCCTGAGGGGCAGGAGAGGAGGGGGGGAGGCTGTGGCCGTGGCGGTAATACAGCCGCGTACCTGCGGGAGGGAGGGGATTAGCGGTGGATTAGCGACGGATTAGCCGCGGGAAACACCTCTCCTCTCCGCTCCGCTCCCAAACGTCGAGACCCTGTCCCTGAGTGTCCTTATGTTGTTTATTTCTGTTAACAGCACACTCTCCTCTCACTGTGGTCCAGTGATTTCCTGTTCCTGAGTGTCCTTATGTTGTTTATTTCTGTTAACAGCACACTCTCCTCTCACTGTGATCCAGTGATTTCCTGTCCCTGAGTGTCCTTATGTTGTTTATTTCTGTTAACAGCACACTCTCCTCTCACTGTGACACAGTGATTCTCTGTCCTGTTCCTGGAGATCTACCCACCTGTCGGCTTTCCTCTCTAACAACCCTAACAAAGCAACACCTCGTTCAACAGCCACGGATCTCGCTGAGCTGTGAATAAATAGAGTCAGGTGCGCCAAATTAGGGTTGAAGTGAAAGCCAGCGGGATGGTAGGTCTCCAGGCACGGGGTTGTGAATCGCTGCTGTAACGAGCTGCCGGGGTTTTTTTTTTTCGCGGCTTGTCAGCGGAATCGACGCCCCGCCCCCTTGGCGTCTGACTCCGCCTCTCGACTCTTGTCCCCGCCGCAGTTCCGCCCTCCCCCATCGCGCCGCCGCAGCTCCTGAGGGCGGGGCCCACCTACCTGATCCTCCAGCTCAACACCAACTCCATCGTCGGGGACGGGCCCGTGATCCGGCGGGAGATCGAGTACCGCGCCAGCCGCTCGCCCTGGTCCGAGCTGCACGGCGTCAACGCCCTCACCTACAAGGTGTGGCACCTGGAGCCGGACACCGAGTACCACGTCAGCGTGCTGCTCACGCGCCCGGGCGAGGGGGGCACCGGGCCCCCCGGGCCCCCGCTGGTCAGCCGCACCAAGTGCGCCGGTGAGTAACCACGGAACACGGAACCGCAGGTAACACGGTGGGGAACGTGGGAGGAGGAGGAGGAGAACAGGCCGTTCGGTTATTCTGCACCAGCCTGTGGGCTTTCATTTCAACCCCTGATCTGGCAGACCGGATGCTATTAATTAGCAGCTCGAGGGCCTGTCCAACCCTGCTCCTGGAGACCTACCTCGAGGAGATCTCTAACTATTGAATGAGGTGTTAAAAATGCATATCAAGGTGATTGGAACAACTACAAAACCTGTAGTTGTTCCAAAGACCTTGATACGCTCTTTTGTACGTCGCTTTGGATGAAAGCGTCTGCTGAATAAATGTAATGTAATGTAATGCTTTGTTAGAGCTGGAGTGAAAGCCTACAGGATGGTAGATCTCTAGGAACAGGGTTGGGCAGCCCTGCTCCAGCTGTTGAGTGAGGTGTGCTTTGTTAGGGTTGGAGTGTAAACCTACAGGACGGTAGATCTCCAGGAACAGGGTTGGGCAGCCTTGTCCTAGACTCTTTATTTTCACCATTTCCTTTGTCGCTATGGTTACCGATGAACACATTTACACATGTTAGTGCATATACACACATACAGTACTCACCCTGTACGTGATAGAGTGAAGGAGTGACTCATATTTAATGCGCGGTTTGATGTTTAGTGGTGAATTTGCAAGCAAAATCGATGCACGCTTAAAATATTAAAAATGACATTAGAAACTGTGCCGGTCGTGAATACAGGATGCTGTCACAGTGCAGGAGTGTCGGATCGAAGCGTTGGCGGTGTGGAGCTGGCTCGGCTCGGTCCGGTTCCTCTTTGTCTCGCTGAATTTGGAGCGGGGGTTGGCTGGCACCCGGGGGGGCCACCGTCCCGCCAACGTTCCAGCAGGTTCCGTCCGGCGCGGCCGGCGTCTGGCTCAGGGCGGCCCCGGCAAGCTGGCGGCTAGCCGCTCCCCGCGCGAGGAGACGCCGCCACCAAGCTCCCCCGAATTGATTGATTGATTGATCGCGGGCCCCGGCTGCTTTATGAGTTTCTAAGCCCTGTCGGCCGGGCGAGAGCCTCACCCGGGATTAGCCGTAATCAAAGTGCGGATGCGGGGGTGTGGGGGGGCGGGGGCGGCGGCGGCGCTCGACCTGTCAATCACTGCACCGGACGCGGAGTGCGTGGGCGTCCAGCTCCCTTGTCCGTTTTTGAGCGCAGCGGTCGATGAGAGAACTGACAATGAGAAACCTTCCCGTCTTATCAAAAATTTCACTTTCAACTGCAGTGGCAGGGCAGGCAGTGGGGGAGGATTTAGCCGTAACACCAGCGATGGAACCGTGGGTCATGATTAAACGGGGCTAGTGGAGGCAGTGGGGGAAAATTTAGCCGTAACACCAGCGATGGAACCGTGGGTCCTGATTAAACGGGGCTGGTGGAGGCAGTGGGGGAGGATTTAGCCGTAGCACCAGCGATGGGACCGTGGGTCCTAATTAAACGGAACTAATGGAGGCAGTGGGGAGAAGATTTAGCCGTAACACCAGTGATGGGTCCGTGGGTCCTGATTAAACAAGGCTGGTGGAGGCAGTGGGGGAGGATTTAGCCGTAACACCAGCAATGGGACCGTGGGTCCTGATTAAACGGAGCTAATGGAGGCAGTGGGGGGAAGATTTAGCCGTAACACCAGCAATGGGACCGTGGGTCCTAATTAAACGGAGCTAATGGAGGCAGTGGGGGGAAGATTTAGCCGTAACACCAGTGATGGGACCGTGGGTCCTAATTAAACGGAGCTAGTGGATGCAGTTGGGGGGAAGATTTAGCCGTAACACCAGCGATGGAACCGTGGGTCCTAATTAAACGGAGCTAGTGGAGGCAGTTGGGGGGAAGATTTAGCCGTAACACCAGCGATGGGACCGAGGATTTTGATGTTGTTATAAAGGGGAGAATAAACGTTTAGATGGGAGAATGCGCCAGAGAGTTTGTACCACAGGGTGGCCACATTATCCAGGACCGTCATTCCTAACCCGCTACAGGCCGCGCTGATTTAAGAGAGTGGTGCAGACGTTCTGTCCGCCCCACAGGCGTTCATACACGGCGGGACACTGGAGAGGAATCGGCGATCGCTCGGAACGATGCGTCGAGTCTCGCCCCTCTGCCCGCCTCGTGTCTGCCCCGCAGCCTGGCCCCCCGCGCAGGAGCTTCGCCCGGAGTGTCTCTGCGCCGACGAATCCTCAGGATGTTCCGGAGGCCCCGTTGCCATAGCAACGCGGGCATTCTATTATTATTCGCGCTGCACAGCGCGTGCTTCATTAGCCTGATACAATTACGGAAAATAAATGCGGTGGTAAATTGTAATTTTATGTAATAAGACCCCATTTTTTCCCCCCCCCCAGAGATATTTTCCCTGTTGTGCATCACGCTGTTATTTTTTCTTTCTCTCTAATGACATATTTTTGTTTGTGGGAGTCGAGGGGCGGAGAGGAACGGAGCCGCGGTCTGTGCGGCTGTCACGAAGCCGTCCTCTGCGCTGTGTCGCTCACTGCTGAAAGGCTGGAGGGTGGAATACTCGGCAGCGATGGGGGGAAAAAAAATTCACCGAGCGGTTCAGTGATTGGCTGTGACAGTCACCCGTGTGGCTGTCCTTGGCTGACCCCACACAGTGCGCCTCCTACTGGGGAGAAATGTCAGACGCGGCTTCTTCTGCGGTCACGGGTTGTCCCCCCCGTCCTAAGCCAGTGCACCCTGCTGTGGTGGGGGGTCCTCCAGGAGCCCCGGCATGAAAGGGTTAAATCCGAAAGGGGGGGGGGGGGGGGTGGTGGGCGTGACCGGGACAGACGCGGACCGGCTTGATGACGTAGAAGCGAGCCTATCGCGTGGTTCCGCTGGAGTGACGACAGGAGTCGGGACCGGCCCAAGACTTTAAGAGAATTTAACTGGGTCAGTTCTGGGCTTTTCTGGACCCAGCCGGTCTGGGACACGGAAGAGTTTGAGGCGAGGGGGGGTGGGCGAGGTGGGCGAACGGGCGGGGCAGTGAGACCGGAAACGGGTCCTGGCGGGCCCGGCGGAGACCCTCAGCCTCTCCCAGAATCCACTGCGGCCCGGCGTCAGTCTCTCTCACCACAGGTGGCGTGGCGCTCGGTGCCGGTTGAACACCTTACCTTACCTGCAGGGCATCAGACCGGCGCTGTGCCCCCTGTGGCTCCCTCTAGTGGCGGCCGCTGTGTCCATCACTGCCCACGATGCCCACGAGCATCGCTCCTGAGAGACATGAGGTCAGAGGGTCTCGGGTATTTTCACAGGGATATCGGTCAGGGGATGAATATGAGCGAGACGGATCGGCTGTCGCTGTGTTAATGTCGTCGTGTTAGCGGCTTGGCTTGATGACGTGCCCCGTGCCCCGGAGTCTAACCCGGGCGATGCCAGAGACGGCTGCGGGCACCAGCCTCGCTGGGCGGTGACACAGCCACCGAGTCAGCGGGGTCTTTCCCCGTCTCATCGCTCCGGCGACCCGTCAGTCTGACAGGCTGCCTGCGTCCGTCTGCGTCCGTCCGCCCGCTGTGCCTGCGCAGTGCAGTCCTCCAGCGCAGGGACCGCCCAGCTACGGAACTGCAGAGTGAAACGCATTTTCATTGGTCATGTGCGTTTCCCCCCAGCCAACAGTGATTGGTCATGTGCGCTTCCCCCTGCAGCGATTGGTCATGTGCGTTTCCCCTTGCAGTGATTGGTCATGTGCATTTCCCCTTACAGTGATTGGTCATGTGCATTTCCCCTTACAGCGATTGGTCATGTGCGTTTCCCCTTACAGTGATTGGTCATGTGTGTTTCCCCCAGCTATCAGTGATTGGTCACACGCGTTGTCTTTTGCAGTGATTGGTCACGAGTTTTCTTCTGCAGTGGTTGGTCACATGCATTTCCCCCAGCCACTGGTGGCGCACACACATGTCTGCACTGTTCCTAGTTGATGGAAGATGTCAGAGGGATGGAATGGACATTCCGATGCTACTGGGCATTC
This sequence comes from Anguilla japonica, assembly GCA_025169545.1. Taxonomy (NCBI): domain Eukaryota; kingdom Metazoa; phylum Chordata; class Actinopteri; order Anguilliformes; family Anguillidae; genus Anguilla; species Anguilla japonica. The sequence goes on from CM045890.1 coordinate 53,125,321, forward strand.
CGAGCTGGGAGAAAAAAAATGGCAATGTACTGTATATATAATAAATTATGTTGTCAGTCTCGTTCCTGCTTTCTTGTTCTCACTTACTCTCTCTATGTATCTCTCCGTCCCTCTCTCCCCCCTCTCTCTCTTCCCCTCCCTCCCTCCCCCTCCTTCTCTCCCTCTCCCTCCCCTCCCTCCCTCTCTCTCCTGCTCTCTCTCTCTCCCCCCTCTCAATCTCTCTCCCTCCCTTCTCTCCCTCCCTCCTTCCCCCCTCTCCCTCCCTTCCTCTCCCCCCTCTCTCTCCCTCCCTCCTCCCTCCCTCTCTCTGTCTCTCTGTCCCTCTCTCTCCCTCTCTGTCCCCCTCTCTCTCTCTCTCTCTCTCTCTCTCTCTCTCACCCTCCCTCCCTCTCCCCCCCTCTCTCTCTCTCCCCCCCCCCCCCCCCCTCTCTGTCCCCCCCCCCCCTCTCTCTCAGAGCCGGTGAGGGCGCTTCGCGGTCTGACGGCCACGGAGATCCAGTCGCGCCAGCTGACCCTGCAGTGGGAGGCGCTGGGCTACAACCTGACGCGCTGCCACGCCTTCACCGTGTCCCTGTGCTACCGCTACTCGACAGCGGGGGGCGGCGGCGGGAACAACGCCACGGTGCGCGAGTGCCTGGGCGTCGAGCACAACGCCTCCCGCTTCACGCTGCTCGACCTCCCGCCCTTCCGCGCCGTCCACGTCCGCCTGACCATCGCCAACCCCGAGGGCACGAAGGAGGGGCGGGAGGTCACCTTCCAGACGGAGGAGGACGGTGAGTGGCCACCGACCGAGCGCCTCCCCCTCGTCTCTGTCTGCCACTGCTTTAGCGCCCCCTGCTGGGCTTGCATCCGGCAGTCCTATCCCCACCCTTCTGGAAATGGTAGCTTAAAACATGCAGGCGAATGAAATGTTATGTCATTTATGCATGTTTATCTCTTGCTAGTGTCTTAAATTATGTGCATATTTATGCACTTTTATTTGGGTATTGTCTTAAATTCTGTACATTTATTTACATATTTATCTGTTACTAGTGTCTTAAATTGTGTGCATATTTATTTGTTGCTAGTGTCTTAAATTGAGTGCACATTTATACATATTTATCTCTTGCTAGTGTCTTAAATTGTGTACACATTTACATATTTATCTCTTGCTAGTGTCTTAAATTGTGTGCACATTTACATATTTATCTCTTGCTAGTGTCTTAAATTGTGTGCATATTTTACACATATTTATTTGTTGCTAGTGTCTTAAATTGTGTGCATTTTTACACATATTTATTTGTTGCTAGTGTCTTAAATTGTGTGCATTTTTACACATATTTATTTGTTGCTAGTGTCTTACATTGTGTGCATTTTTATACATATTTATCTGTTGCTAGTGTCTTAAATTGTGTGCTCTTTCTTTATGAACGTTCCTCGAGTAGACCAGTGCGGAGGTTTTACATTTTTGTGCGAGCTGTTACGGGTTGGACGGAAGAGAGGTCAGCGAAGGGATGGTTGAGGTAGTCCGGGCAGGAAAGGCCCACAGCCTGAATCAGAAGCGGGGTTGAGTAGGTGGGAGGTGGTGAGGGTAAGGGCGGATTCTCCTGCTGTTGCAGTCAGAGGAAGCATCTGCACATCCTCCTCACCTCCTTGCTGCTTCTGTCAGCAGGTTGATCTTCAAGCGGCGATGTTCCGTACCCTTTAGCGAAGTGATTGCCATCTCGGTGGAGTCTTCCTGGTTACATGAAGGGAAAATAAATGCGCCAATCAAAAACAGGAATCCATTCTAACTGCATGACTCAAATGTCATAACGGACCGTCTGTCGATAGGGTGAAGAATCAATAGTACCTCAACACCAGCAAAACCTGATTATGATATCGATCGGTTAAGCATGACTCAACTCCCGTCCGCAATGACTGCTGGCAGCAGGGTTTATGTGTGTTGATGCCCGTGCTGAGAGAATGAGCAAAGTCGGGGCGGGGGGGGGGGGGGGGGGTTGGGGAACGGACGAATGTTTAAAAACAACGCGTTTGGAAAAGCAGGCTGCTGGACGCATGTGTTTCGTCCTCCGAGGGTCCTGCTGATGCAGTGATCAGCAGTGAGTAGCAGTGATCAGCTGTGATCAGCAGCGATCAGCAGTGATCAGCAGTGATCAGCTGTGATCAGCAGTGAACAGCGGCGATCAGCAGCGAACAGCTGTGATCAGCAGTGAACAGCGGCGATCAACAGCGAACAGCAGCGATCAGCAGTGAACAGAAGTGATCAGTAGTGATCAGCAGTGAACAGAAGTCATCAGCAGCGATCAGCAGTGAACAGCAGTGATCAGCAGTGCCCTGAAGAAACCGCTCCGCTTCACTAGTCCTCTGTGCTGCCCCCGGTGGCTCGTCACACCCTGGCACTGGCACGCTTGTTAGCTTGTTAGTGGTGGGGGCGGGATCGCCATGGCGACGAGCGCGTCACGCTCACACTCACGCTCTCGCGGGCTCGGTTGCCCTTCGTTAAGGAGAGGGAACGAGTAATTGCGGGTCTCATCCTCCTTCTCTTCTTCTCGCTCTGCCGTTTTTTTTTCTCCTTTTGTACCTGATTCTTCCTCCCTTTTTTTTTTTTTTTTTTACTGCTCACAGCTTTTTTCTTTCCCCCCCCCCCGCACCCCCTCGATTGCCTTTTCTTTCATCTTTCTCTCACACACACACACACACACACACACACACGCTCTCTCTCGCTCTCTCTGTCTTTCGCCCCTGGTCTTCTTCCTCCGAGGCCACGTGTATAAATCTTTCGTAAAGAGCGTGAAAAGTAGATCTTGAACGAAAAATAATTCTGGCGGTTGCTGTAAATTTTGTCCAAAGTGGAATGGAAAAATTGAAGTTGGCCATTCCTGTTCGATTCACTTTGAATGAAACATTAATTTTTAAAGTCTGATTACTGTGCATGTTTTTTTTTTTTTTTTTTTTTTTTTTGTAACACCTGTCTAAACGTGTTGCATCTGTGATAAAACCTCTGAGGCTTTTTAACTGAAATCCCTTTAGTCGTCCTTTAGAGAAATGCTGCCACGCCTCCTCACTCTAGAGATATAAAAAGTACAGGGGGATGCAGAATTAGTTCCGTCCAATACCTCCCACCCTTACTAATGTATGTATTCTCTGCGTAAGGCACTCAATTATTGTTTATGCTGCTCAGTCCTCCAATCCTTGTGTGAGTGGTGTGCTCCTGGGTCTGGTCAGGCGACGCTGTGTTGCACGAACGCGTCCTATTTTTAAAATCTTCCTTCAACTATTTGGCAAATGTGCCGCGTGAGCCATTAACGAATACGTTTTTCGCAAGCGTCTCGTTAATAGTTTAAACTCGTTTTTTTCTCCCTTTAGTCTTTCGAAAGCGAAACGCGGAAAAACATGAAAGTGGAATCGGCCTGTGTTTAATTTGAGGACGAATTGTTTCATTATGTATGTAACAAAAAAAAATTTCTTTCTGGTGTAGGAGGTGGGAATTTGCAGAGGAAACTTAGCCGTGCGCCTAACTTGCTTCGTGTTGCAGTCTGTCTCCGGCAGTGTGACTGATGAACAGATGTGCTACCCTTTGGCCCAGTAGGATTCTGTTATCAGGTGAAACCAGCTTTCAGGTCCGTGAACCTCTGACAGAAATTGACGGTTTCTATTTCCTGAAGTGAAGAACCCAATAATTTCCAAACCCCTTTGCTACCTCTTCTCTACTTTTTTCCCCCATCCTCCTTTTCCGGGCGGCGGTGTGGTGTAACGGTTAGCGAACCGAGCGTGTGACTCGAAGGCCTCGGGGTAGACCCCCCCCAGCCGCGGCGACGTTGCCGTTGTACCGCCGAGCGGGGTGCTTGATCTCAGTAGCCGCGGCGCTAGCATCCGGCTGCATGAAGGGATGCGACGCAGCGCTGCAGTCGCCGCACGTCGCTCTGGGTTAAGCGCATCTGTTTAAATGGCGGGGAGGCTAATGCTAACGCTAACGCTAATGCTAACGCTAACGCGGCGGGCGTAATTCTGTTAGACTCTGTTAGGAGCTCTCTGCTGCTCCGGCTACAGCTGCCGATCCCTGCGGTTTTTATTTATTTACTTATTTATTCATTTGTTTGTTTATTTATTTTCCCTTCTTTTTTCCCCCCACAGTTCCCGGCGGCATCGCCACCGAGTCGCTGACCTTCACTCCTCTGGATGACATGATCTTTCTGAAGTGGGAGGAGCCACTGGAGCCCAATGGGGTCATCACCCAATATGAGGTACACACCCCCCCCCCCCCCCCGATTCATCACAGATCACATTCACTCTTGCCCCTCCCCCCACCCCCCCCCCCCCGATTTATCACAGCTCACATTCACTCTTGCCCCTCCCCACCCCCCCCCCCCCCCCCCCCCCCCCCCCTACCCGCTCCCCGCCGCACCGTAAACCTGCCTGTAATGAGTCCCAGCCCGGGGTCTCTCCGGTAGTGATGGACGAGCCTCGGCCGCAGGCCGCCCTGCGGACGCCTCTCCCTCGCTCGCTGATTAAAGCGCCGGCAGACGGCGGGGCCTAGGCACCCTGGCATCCATCGGTCATGCCGCCTGGGCACAGGCCAGGTTTGCCCTCTCCCGGGTGGCACGTGGCACTGGTTTATAGCCCTGAGACGTTGGTGAAATGCTGTCCTTGCAGTTACCCTGAATGTATGGGCCTGTCATTGTCCCACAGTAGAGTAGCCGTGTGCACATCCAACCAGTTATTTGGCCAGGTGCAGGATAAAGTACACGTGAAGATTGAAAGAAAATGGATATCCGCACACTGGATTACAGCTCCCAATATTTTTATTGACTAAAAAGCAACGTTTCAACCCAACAGGGTCTTCATCAGGCAATGATGCTTTTTTTTGTCAATAAAATATTGGGAGCTGTAATCCAGTGTGCAGATATCCATTTTCCTTCAACCTGTCACTGTTCTCCTCATGGAGCCCTCGTGTGTAAAGAAGAGAGAGAGAGAGAGAGACAGACAGAAAAGGGAGGGGGGGGAAAGAGAGGGAGTGAGAGAGGAAGAGTGAGAAAGCGAGCGCGAGAGAGAGAATCTGAATTTGATAAACGCCTATATTAACTGTCACCAGTACAAGCATCCGTTTATAATGCATAAAAAAACAAAAAAGGTTCTCGTCGGAAAGAGTCAAATCTCCCTCTTCTTGTACAGATGGAAAGAGAGAGAGAGAGAGAAAGAGAGTGAGTCAGAGAGAGATAAAGAGAGTGAGAGAGAGAGAGAGAGAGAGAGAGAGAGAGAGAGAGAGAGAGAGAGAGAGAGAGAGAGAGAGAGAGAGAGAGAGAGAGAGAGAGAGAGAGAGAACCCCAACACAATCCAACATTTTCTGTAATGAATTGGCCACAGCGCTTGAGCAGTCGGCAAACCCCTGTTCTCCCTTTGTTTGATAAGGAAGTGCAATCGCTCTCTGTAGATAATGCGGCTCTTCGGCTGCCTACCAATCAGGGGAAGTCTGCGAGGCCCGGGGCCTTGCAGGAAGTAGAAGCGAACGGATTCACCTCGGCAACAGGAAATTATAGAATACGGCGCAAATTAACAGTACTTAGGATTAGTTTAGCTCCACATGCAGCTTCAACCTGGCTGTGAACTAACTAACAAGCAAGCAAGCAGGGCAAGCAAGCAGGGCAAGCATACTACACATTTAAGAGGCTAATTCAAATAGATTTACCAATTAGGAATCTGGCATATTCTAATCTGCAGCTGAACTAATTGTGCCGTGTTGAGTCCGCTTTCCAAGCAAGGCGCTGAGGATCGCTGCAGCAGAGATCGTGTGTCGTGGAAACCGCAGCAGGAAACGTGGCTTGCAGGAAATGATTGGGCCGGTATCCCTCCCTCATCACTCAGAAAGAGCCATTGAACTCCGGGGGCACCTAAAAAAAAGAGCGACCTCATGCCTGTACAAGTCCCTGAAATGCCCATGCTTAGTCCGGAGAGCACACCATAGTAGACTCGGTGAAAAAGTTACAAAGTCGGAAAAACACTGGATGAGGTATAGGCTCAGAGTGCCTGGTCTGGCCGTAAAGATTGGCTGACGCTAGCAGACCTGGCTATCCGGGGAAAGGAAGATTGCGTTCACGCCGCAATCAGCGGCAGGTCGAGATGTAGGTTGCTCTTCCCCGGTAAATATGAAAGAACGCGAAGAAATTCTTTCCCGGATTAGATTCAGAATAATAAACCAAAACTGGCCCTACCTGTCTGAAGCCCGAACAGCAAATGCGATTCCTGTTGGGGCGGAAAAAAGATGCCGTACAAATCTTCCCGAAAAAAAAACATCTGGCCCCCTGCCACAGCGAGAGAGAGATAGCTGCTCAACTGTTATTGAGCTGAGAGAGAAAGAGAGAGAAGAAAGTAAGCCTATATGCCTGTAAACTGTATGTCCACGTATATATGTGCATGTGTTCAATGGTGTATGTTCTTTATATGTTCTTTTCTGTGCTTTGGCAACATAAGTTGTATCTTGTCATGCATGCAATAAAGCATTTTGAATTGAATTGAATTCAGTTGAGGGAGAAAGACAGCCATAGAGAGGGTCCTTGAGAACAGGACGTTGCCCTTCCAAGAGAATGACAGCGATATTCAGATGTTTTGTCCGGGACAGTTTCCCCTATGCATACGGAAGGACTTCTATCCCCCCCCCCCCCCATCCTCTGTTCACCTGCAGATCAGCTACCAGAGCATCGAGTCGTCGGACCCCACCGTCAACGTTCCGGGGCCCCGTCGCACCGTCGCCAAGCAACGCAACGAGACCTACCACATGTTCTCCAGCCTGCAGCCGGGCACCACCTACCTGGTCTCCGTGCGCGCCCGCACCTCCAAGGGGTTCGGCCTGACCGCCCTCACCGAGATCACCACCAACATCTCCGGTGAGGTCACGGGTGCGGGGCGGGGGGGGGGGGGGATGGGGGCATGACTCACAAGGGGTGGGCGGGGCTCCAGAGTGCGTCCCACGCGGCCTTGATGGGTGGTCCTCAAAACTCGGTCCTGGGGGGCCCACTGGGATGCTGGTTTTCATTCCAACCTCAACTGCAAGTCCCAGAATTTCAACAAGCTGTTCATTTGTGTGGGCGCACAAACACCTGATTCTACTAAAAAACCACTGCAGTCTTTGCTAAGCACCTCAGTAGAATCAGGTGTGCACACCCACACAGGCCCTTTCTGGATAAGACTGGGGACCCCAGCTCTAAAACATGAAAAGCACCTCATTACAAAAATGAACAGCTTGTTAAATAAAATTCTGGGATTGCTGTTGAGGTTGTAATGAAAACCAGCGTACACACAGGGGGTCCCCCAGGACCGAGTTTGAGAACCACTGGCGTAGACGGATGTGGGGGGGCGGGTCACGGCGATTTGGATAGTCCCGGACCGGCCGCGGGAGCGTATTTTTTTTTTCCCGCCGGTCCCGCTCGGATAGAAGCCGGCGAGCCTGGAGAGATGTTGCCGTGGTTTTTAAATTTTTTTTTTTTTTGTTGCTGAAGGTTACGCGGCGGGGAGGCTACGTCCTTCGTTAGCGCTCTCTCCGGTCCGCGGCTGTCTACTTGGCGGAAAAGCCTTACGCCGAGGGACTCGCGAATTACCATCGCTTAAGCGGCCGAGGCCGGCCTCTTATCTCCCCCCCTCCCTTCCCTCAGACAGAAGCCCTCTGTCCCCTGGGCCTGTAATTAGGCCACGGGCACAGAGGGGCCCTTCATGTAGCGATCCGCCTCAAAGTCCCGATTATTTACTGCTTCCCCGGGACGCCCGGGCTCTTCCCCGCGACCGGGTCTCGTTGCGGCGCTAACGGAGCCCCCGCTGTCGACAGAGACACTGTGGCGGCGTTTATTACGCCGCTCCTGCCCCCGTGCGCTAGCGAGCGCTAACGAGCGCTAACGGGCGCTAACGAGTGCTAACGAGCGCTAGCTCTGTGCCTGAATAGACCCAGAGGCTGCCCCCCCGTGCTAGTGTACGCTAGCTCTGAGCCTGAATAGACCCAGAGGCTGCCCCTCCCTGTGCTAGTGTACGCTAGCTCTGAGCCTGAATAGACCCAGAGGCTGCCCCCCCCGTGCTAATGTACGCTAGCTCTGTGCCTGAATAGACCCAGAGGCTGCCCCCCCCGTGCTAGTGTACGCTAGCTCTGAGCCTGAGCCGTTAGCTGCGTGTGCGTCTTAATATGCGCTGGTATGCATGTGAGTGCATGCATGTGTGTCTGTGAGTGTGTGCGAGTGCGTTCTTGTGTGTGTTTCTGTGTGTGTGCGATCTCATCTTTGTGTGTGTGTGTTTGTGTGTGTGTGCGAGTGCGTCCTTGTGTGTGTTTCTGTGTGTGTGTGCGAGCGCGTTCTTGCGTGTGTGTCTGTGAGTGTGTGCGAGCACATTCTTGCGTGTGTGTTTCTGTGTGTGTGCGATCTCATCTTTGTGTGTGTGTTTGTGTGTGTGTGCGAGCGCGTCCTTGCGTGTGTGTCTGTGAGTGTGTGAGCGCATCCTTGCGTGTGTGTGTCTGTGAGTGTGTGCGAGCGTGTCCTTGCGCGTGTGTTTCTGTGTGTGTGTGTGTTTTAGCCCGTCTGTGTGTGTGCGGCTGTGTGTCCGCGTATCGATCCGGCGACGGTCTCATTCTTCTGTTTTTAATAGAGGCCAGGCCGTCCGACCGTGATTCTGGAGTCTGTTTTAATACATCAGCGGCTGATTCCCGGTGGAGGCTGTTTGCCATCTTTCTCCCTGACTAATTGACTGTTGATATCGCTGACGGGGGAGCCGGATCCCTTATCGCCGGCGTGGAGGACGTGCCTCACAGCTCTGAGCCCGTTAAATGAGCGCCTTTTGTGTTTGCTTTGATGACTTTTTAATTTAGCTTTGTGTTCGGGCCCCTTTTTTACTTAATGGCGGAATATTGAGTGGTTCCCTGAGCGGAAAATGATTCCTGCCCATTAAGTGAGCGGGTGTGCTAAATGAGAGGTCTAATGCCTTCTATTCCCCTACCCCCCAAACCCCCCCCCCCCCCCCCCCACCACAGCTCCCAGCTTTGACTACGGCGACGCCCCTTCCGTTCTGGGCGAATCGGAGAGCACCATCACCGTGCTGCTCCGCCCAGCACAGGGCAGGGGAGCCCCGGTCAGGTAAGGGGACCCCCCCGATGGAACGGTTGTATTTTGGGTACGGGAGGGGGGGGGGGGGGTGGGGGTCGGGGTGCGAGCGCATGGCCCTCGCGCTCAGGAAACGTGTAGCATAGCTCAGGAGGCAAGAGCGGTTGTCTGGCAGTCGGAGGGTTGCCGGTTCGATCCCCCGCCCTGGGAGTGTCAAAGTGTCCCTAAGCAAGACACCTAACCCCTAATTGCTCCCAACGAGCTGATTGGTACCTTGCATGGCAGCCTTTCACCGTTGGCATGTGTGTGTGAATGGGTGAATGAGAGGCATCAATTGTAAAGCGCTTTGGATATATAAATATATGGATAAATATATAAATGCCATCCATTTACCATTTACGATTCAGCGCGTACCAGGTGGTGGTGGAGGACGAGGAGGGCTCCCGGAGGGCGCGGCGGGAGCTGGCGCCGCCCCCCGAGTGCTTCCCCGCGCCCGCGTCCCAGGGCGAGGCCCGGGCCCGGGGCTCCGCCCACTACTACGCGGCCGAGCTGGCGCCCAGCGGCCTGCCCGAGGCCGCGCCCTTCACCGTGGGCGACAACCGCACCTACAACGGGTTCTGGAACGCGCCGCTCGACCCCACCCGCAGCTACGCCGTCTACCTGCAGGCCCTGAGCAGCTTCAGAGGGGTGAGTAAGGGGGTGTCACCACCCCTCCCAAAAAAAAACCAAAAAAATAACCAAAACAATTCAGCTCTTTCTCTGTAGAGCAGTGGTAACCAACCCTGGTCCTGGAGATCTACCGTCCTGCAGGTTTTCCTTTCAACCCTAATTTGGCACACCTGACTCTACTAATTAGCAGCTCAACAAGATCTCTAGCTGTTGAATGAATTGCGCTACTGTTGGGGTTGGAGTGAAAACCTGCAGGATGGTAGATCTCCAGGAGCAGGGTTGGTCACCGCTGCTGTAGGGTGTCTTTGTGACAGCGTCTCTGTTAAAAGTGCCATACGGATAGAAACTGAACTGAATATTCATCAGGGGTTAAGGGTCGAGGCTAGCTTGTTCGCGGTTAAGAATACAAATCACGTGTTCTGCATCTACGCAATACATTTTTCATGTTATGTGCCCCCCACTGAGTCTGTGCAGCAGTGGTCCAAGTGCTAGTTATTTGGATCTCTGGTTAATTGGTTTTGTGCTCACACAGCCAAAGACAAGGCTGCCCAGCCCTGTTCCTCGAGATCGACCGTCCTGTAGGCTTTCGCTGTTGCCCTAACAGCCCACCTCATTCAGAAGCTATAGATCTCCTTGTGCTGCTAATTAATAGCATCTGGTGTTCCAAATTAGGGTTGAAACGAAAGCCTGCAGGACGGTAGATCTCCAGGAACAGGGCTGGGCAGCCTTGGCCAAAGGGAACAAACAGGCCTGCTCTGTCTCTATCTGTCCAACAGTATTTCTGTCCATTGCTCTTGTTTTACAATTCCCCCCCCACAGCCTGTTCTTCCTCTCTTTATCTCTGTCTCTCTCTCTTCCTCTCTCTGTCTCTCTGTGTATCTCTCTCAGTCTCTCTCTCTTCCTCTCTATATCTCTGTCTTTCTCTCATCCTCTCTCTATCTCTGTCTCTCTCTTTTCCTCTGTTTATCTCTGTCTTTCTCTCTTCCTCTGTCTCTCTCTCTCTTCCTCTCACTATCCCTCTCTCTCTGTCTCTCTCTTCCTCCCCCCGCTCCTCCTCGTGGAGCCCCAGAGCAGGCGGAGTGTGTAATAACCGGTGAGCTCAGCTGCAGGGTCAGCGCGCGGGTGGCCTCTCCCGGGTTAATTCGGCCGCACCGTCGGGGAAAGTGGAGCGCCCGACCCCGCTGGCCTTCGGGGAGCGCGGGCCGCGGAACGAGCGTCCGCCGAACGCTACCTCCCGACCCCTCGAGGTTTTCGGGCAGATTAAGCTGCAGCGAGGCGGAGAGACGATGAGATTCAAGGCCCCCCCCCCCCTTCTCACAGGGTGCCGCTGCCACCGCCAGGGATGCTCAGCGAGCGCTGGATGTGGAACCGCATAATAAGCGACCCTGCGATGACAGGCTCTCTCTCTCTCTCTCTGTCTCTCTTGCTCTCTCTCGTTTAGTCAGGGCGAGGTTTTAGCCCAGGAGAGCGTTTAGCCCGGGAGAGCGTTTAGCCCGGGAGAGCGTTTAGCCCAGGAGAGCGTTTAGCCCAGGAGAGCGTTTAGCCCGGGAGAGCGTTTAGCCCGGGAGAGCGTTTAGCCCAGGAGAGCGTTTAGCCCAGGAGAGCGTTTAGCCTGAGCGAGCATTTAGCCTGGGTGAGCGTTTAGCTGGGAGAGCGTTTAGCCCGGGAGAGCGTTTAGCCGGAGAGAGCGTTTAGCCCAGGAGAGCGTTTAGCCTGAGCGAGCGTTTAGCCCGGGAGAGCGTTTAGCCCGGGAGAGCGTTTAGCCCAGGAGAGCGTTTAGCCTGAGCGAGCGTTTAGCCCAGGAGAGCGTTTAGCCTGAGCGAGCGTTTAGTCCGAGCGAGCGTTTAGCCCAGGAGAGCGTTTAGTCAGGGCGAGCGTTTAGCCTGAGTGAGCGTTTAGCCCAGGAGAGCGTTTAGCCCAGGAGAGCGTTTAGCCTGAGTGAGCGTTTAGCCTGAGTGAGCGTTTAGCCCAGGAGAGCATTTAGCCCACGAGAGCGTTTAGCTTGAGAGAGCGTTTAGCCCGGGTGAGCGTTTAGCCTGAGCGAGCATTTAGCCCGGGAGAGCGTTTAGCCCGGGAGAGCGTTTAGCCCAGGAGAGCGTTTAGCCCAGGAGAGCGTTTAGCCCAGGTGAGCGTTTAGCCGGAGAGAGCGTTTAGCCCAGGTGAGCGTTTAGCCGGAGCGAGCGTTTAGCCCGAGCGAGCGTTTAGCCCAGGAGAGCGTTTAGTCAGGGCGAGCGTTTAGCCCAGGAGAGCGTTTAGCCCAGGAGAGCGTTTAGCCCGGGAGAGCGTTTAGCCTGAGCGAGCGTTTAGCCCAGGAGAGCGTTTAGCCCAGGACAGCATTTAGCCCGGGAGAGCGTTTAGCCTGAGCGAGCTTTTAGCCCAGGAGAGCGTTTAGCCCAGGGCAGCATTTAGCCCAGGAGAGCGTTTAGCCCAGGTGAGCGTTTAGCCCGAGCGCTTTAGCCCAGGAGAGCGTTTAGCCTGAGCGAGCGTTTAGCCCAGGAGAGCGTTTAGCCCAGGTGAGCGTTTAGCCCGGGAGAGCGTTTAGCCTGAGCGAGCTTTTAGCCCAGGAGAGCGTTTAGCCCAGGACAGCATTTAGCCCAGGAGAGCGTTTAGCCCAGGTGAGCGTTTAGCCTGAGCGAGCGTTTAGCCGGGCGAGCGTTTAGCCGGAGTGAGCGTTTAGCCTGAGCGAGCGTTTAGCCAAGGAGAGCGTTTAGCCGGGCGAGCGTTTAGCCGGAGTGAGCGTTTAGCCCAGGATAGCGTATAGTCACGGTGAGCGTTTAGCCCGAGTGAGCGTTTAACCGGGTGAGCGTTTAGCCCGAGTGAGCGTTTAACCGGGTGAGCGTTTAGCCTGAGCGAACGTTTAGCCTGGGTCAGCGTTTAGCCCGAGTGAGCGTTTAGCCTGGGTGAGCGTTTAGCCTGAGCGAGCGGTTAGCCAAGGAGAGCGTTTAGCCTGAGCGAACGTTTAGCCTGGGTGAGCGTTTAGCCTGAGCGAACGTTTAGCCTGGGTGAGCGTTTAGCCTGAGCGAACGTTTAGCCTGGGTGAGCGTTTAGCCCGAGTGAGCGTTTAACCGGGTGAGCGTTTAGCCTGAGCGAACGTTTAACCGGGTGAGCGTTTAGCCTGAGCGAGCGGTTAGCCCCGGCCGTGCGTCAGTAATCGCTCTGAGGCTGAGCAGCGAGCGGCGGTATCGCTCAGAGCGGCTGGAGGGATGGTCCGAGCGCCGCGTGGTAGATGGCGGTTTAATGTAGTGTAACGTGAGCCCGGCGCAGCGGGGCTGGCCTGGACACTGCAGCGTCCTCACGGGGAAACACAGGAGCGCCGGCGCTCATGATGCCGCGAGACAAACTGCGATGGCAGGTTCTCTCTCTCTCTCTTTCTCTCTCCCTCCCTCTCTCTCTCTTTCTCCTTCCCTCTCTCCCTCCCTCTCTCTTTCGCCTTCCCTCTCTCCCTCCCTCTCTCCCTCTCTCTCTCTCCTTCCCTCTCTCTCTCTCTCCCTCTCTATATCTCTCTCCCTCTCTCTCTCTTTCCCTCTCTATATCTCTCTCTCTCTCTCCCTCTCTCTGTCTCTCTCTCCCTCCCTCCCTCTCTCTCTGTTTCTCTCACGCTCTCTGTCAGTGGGATTCGGTACAATAACATGCCACTATTGTTTCTCCTCCATCAATAATTGCCGTTTCCCATTATTTGAAGCGTAAAATGAAGCTTTTCCTTTTCACTGAAAATCTATTACAATACGCATTCCTCACTGCTGCTTATTTTTCACAGTGTGTTCTTGGAGGAATGGCAGTTCTGGGCGAACCTTGCCTGTCTAGTAATGGCCACATTATTTTAATGACTTCTTTTACTTAATATATTCTGCTAATATTGTGTGCAATTGTCTTGAATTTCCCAAGAAATGTATTTTGATAATGTGGTCTTGCTTTTGGCAGCAGTGATGACAGCCACTCTCACTCTCTTTTTCTCACTATCACTATTTTCCTTTCTCTGTATCACTCCTTCTTTATCTTTCTTGTTCTTTCTTTCTCCCTCCCTCCCTCTCTCTCTCTCTCTCTCCCCCTCTCTCTCTCTGCTCTCGTCTGTTCCCAGCGTGAGCCTGTTTTCAGTTCAGATTAAATTAAATTTCGCTCGGTTGCCATGGCAAGACAGTAATGTCTCGCTCACTTACAATTTCCCCAAATTCCTCCAAACATGGCAACCCAGCGGGGATAATGCCGGGCAATAGCAGGTAATGCACTCCACGTCCCCATCAGCGCTCCCCTCTCATATTTGCTGCTATTTTTTGCTAAATAGTCAAATCAGGAAATGGGTTTTTTTTTCGCACGGAAAAAAACAGACAAATTAGAGAAGACTGGGGTGAAGAAGAAAGAGCCGAAATGTGGAGTACCTGAACGGGGAAATTTTAGCGGTAGCACTGGCTTTCCGGAAAGGGGGACAAGAGCCGGAACGGTTGAGGAAGACTTGGAATTGGGAGGCTGAATAAATATATGTGCCAATAACATGGGGAGCATATGAGCGAATCCGCTCAAATGGATTTTCAATTAGAAGCAGGCAATTAACTAGTTTAAGAAAAAACGGCCCGCAATCCTCCATCACTCAGCCCAGCGAGATTTGCATAATTGTCTCATAATGCTGACGACATTGTCTATCCGCACTTCCTAATTAAGTCATTTGTCTCGCCCAGAAGGTGCTGGGCAAGAGTACAATTACGCGTGACTATCTCACCTAGTTAGTCTTAATGGAAGTCCGTATTATGAAACGTAGCTCTCATCAGCTAACATTTCAAACACATTAATTCCGCTATATATATTCACATAGCAATTATAGATTGATCAGGTGGCTAAATGTACGGAGATACAAGATGGAATTGCTTGTTGTTCTGAATAAAGTGTCGTTATGTGTGAAAAGTGTTGTGTTAATATGCAGTAAGTAAACCCCACAAGGCCTATGAATGCTTTTGTTTATGGTTTTTTTTTCACTACTGACCTTCTCCTCTTTCTCTTTCGCTTTCAGGAAACACGCATCAACTGCGTCCGTATCGCCAGGAAAGGTAATTTTGAATCCAAAAAATGTATTGTGTTTTTAACGATCCCGTTCACCTCAGTGTAATAGCCAATCAGATTACGAAAAAACCATACGTCATTCTTTTCAAACATAATGCAGGTGACGTTCATTTATCAGTTCCTCACGAGTGATTTCTAAATGATTCCCGCACAGTGAAATTCAGTTTATTTTTTAAGATGTTATTGAAGTTTTTTTTTTCCTTTTGTCCTAATCTAGAATGCCCAACCACAATTGTAGGCTCATCCTATTCAGCTGGTGTACCGCTGAATAGCATGTCCATGTATCACATTTTTCAAATTTTTCACCAAAATACAAAATGGTATGTGTGCTGATAAAAAAGGATTTCAATTTAATTTATAGAAATATGTGCGCGTGTGTGTGTGTGTGTGTGTGTGCATGTGCATGTGTGTGTGTGTGTGCGCGTGCGTACGTGCGTGCGCGTGTGTGTGTGTGTGTGCGCGCGTGTGTGTGTGTGTGCGTGCGTGCGTGTGTGTGTGTGCGTGCGTGTGTGGGCGTGTGTGGGCGTGTGTGTGCATGTGTGTGTGTGTGGGTATGTGTGTGAGAGAAAGAGAAAGAGAGAGGGAAGGAGAGAGAGATGGAGGGATGGAGAACCTTGGTAGATGGGGAATCTGGGTAGAAAGAAGCTCTTCAGATCACAAAGCCACAGAAGAAGTTCCTTTGATAAGACAGACTCTTTCACCCTCTTCTCCTCTTTCCATCTTTTTTTTTTCCTTCAGCTTATTGTCCCAGAACATCCTGCACACACTTGAAAAATGGGGCCCTTAAATTGAATTCCACCTCCTCCCCCCCCCCCCCCTCCTTTTTTTTTCTTTCCCTTTCTCGGATTCTGATGACATCAAAGTGTCCCGCTGCTGCACTGTTTTTTTCCGGTGTGATATCACTCCGAGGAGTGAGCCGAGGGGGGTCTCTGGGTCTCTGTACTGCCTCGAATTTTGCGCTCGGCGGTGATTGGGAGCGCTGGCGGTGCGGTTCCTGGCGGGACGGGGGGCGGCGGCGAGGTTTCGAGTGATCGTGTGACTGAGGGGCGGGCTCGTCGCCCCGGCTTCGTGTCCCGATTCGTGACTCACGCGCACACCCCGTCCCCGAAACATCAGCTGCGCTGCACCCTGCCTTTCAGTACAGAGGAGTGGGGGAATGAGTGTGTGTGTGTGTGTGTGTGTGTGTGTTACCTGTACAAGCTGCTCACTGTGTGTGTGTTTCTGCCTATTACCTATTCAAGCTGCTGTGTGTGTGTGTGTGTGTGTGTGTGTGTGTGTTACCTGTACAAGCTGCTCACTGTATGGGTGTGTTTCTGCCTATTACCTATTCAAGCTGCTGTGTGTGTGTGTGTGTGTGTGTGTGTGTGTGTGTGTGTGTTTCTGTGTACTGTATGTATTACCTGTACAAGCTGCTTACTGTGTGTGTGTGTGTGTGTGTTTCTGTGTACTGTATGTATTACCTTTACAAGCTGCTTACTGTGTGTGTGTGTGTGTGTGTGTGTGTGTGTGTGTGTGTGTGTGTGTGTTTCTGTGTACTGTATGTATTACCTGTACAAGCTGCTTACTGTGTGTGTGTGTGTGTTGTGTGTGTGTGTGTGTGTGTTTCTGTGTGTGTGTACTGTATGTATTACCTGTACAAGCTGCTTACTGTGTGTGTGTGTGTGTGTGTTTCTGTGTACTGTATGTATTACCTGTACAAGCTGCTTACTGTGTGTGTGTGTGTGTGTGTGTGTGTGTGTGTGTGTACGTGTGTGTGTGTGTGTCTGTATGTCTGTGTATGTATTACCTACAGAAGCTGCTCATTGTGTGTGTGTGTGTGTGTGTGTGTGTGTGTGTGTGTGTGTCTATTACCTGTTCAAGCTGCTGTGTGTGTGTGTGTGTGTGTGTGTGTGTGTGTGTGTTCTGTGTACTGTGTATGTATTACCTGTACAAGCTGCTTACTGTGTGTGTGTGTGTGTGTGTGTGTGTGTCTGTGTATACTTGTATTTGTGTGTGTGTGTGTGTGTGTGTGTCTGTGTAGCCTTATTTGTGTGTTTGGTCCAGTCACGCCCATCCAGTCAGAACGCGCAGATCCAGCCTCTCTCGGGGGTGGCAGCGCTTCGCAGGGTTTAGCCACGCCCATCCAGTCAGACCGCGCAGATGCAGCCTCTCTCGGGGCTGCAGCGGCTTCGCGGGTTACCCGCGCGCGCTGTGAGGCGCGCTGGCCGCTCCAGGGCAGGTCGGGCCCCTGCCATCTCCCGTCACTTGGCCCTTGGTTGTTCACTATCTCGGTTGTCGCCAGGTGGCCTCGTCAGATCTGGCGACCGGTCGGCGAGTGAAGCTAAACCGGCCGCGAAGGGGTCCATTCAGGGAAAGACAGCACCAGAGAACGCACGGACCTTTCTGGTGCCCGTCTCCGAACCACGACTATGATCTCGCTCTCCAGCGTTCTGCGGACCGAGAAAAAACGCGTTCGACACGCGTCGCGTTTCACCGGGCTGTAAACGCGTCCCTTTAAAACGTTTCGCCGTGGACGCTCGTGGTCCCCGTAAAAACGCACTCACAGGCGGTGCCGGAACTGTCTCGGGGGGGGGGGGGGGGGGGGGGGGGGGGGGGGGGGGGGGCGGTGGTTTTGTATGGTGTCAATTTTTTTTAAACGCGACCCCCAGCATCGAGGCCACGTAGAGGTCCTCCGTGCGGTCCTCTTGGCCGTAGACCGGCTCAAGGTGAACGAGAGGGGGAGCGTGGACGGGGGGGGGGGGGGGGGGGGGATTGTTTTGGCTCAGACACCGGAGCCGGAGATTCGGCTCTCGGCTCGGAGGTGACAGTTTGATTAATCCTCCCAGTGGCAGCGACTGGGTAATGATACACTCCCTGGCTCTCCTTTTTTTTCTTTTTTTTTTTTTTTTTTCAAATGACAATTTTCAATTTTTGGGAAGACGGCAGGAACACAAATTAATCTGAGAGGAAATTACACGCTCATCTCCCGCCTGATAGAAATTTAGCGGGCGAACGTGGCCGGACTGAGAACGCGGCACCGGGGGGAACAAGGGCGGAAAGCAGATTAAAGCCCGTACGCACAAAAGAACTTCAAATGATTTTTTTCCAAAAAGCGGAAAGCGCTGATAAACCGTTCTGTGAGCCCTGCTGCCTCGTCGTGCTGACTGCTTTGCTTTGCAGCCCTGTCTGTCCTGACTGCCGTTAGGAACCGAAGCTTCTTTCTGCTGAGTCAAGGTCAGGACGACGGAGGAGTTCGGAACGACGAACGCTTTTGCCAAACCGCGGTTTCGGGTGCGTCGAGCTGACCACAGCGGGTTTGTGCCACAGTGACCCTCCCCACTCAAACACCCTGTCCCTGAAACATCAGCAGCACTGACCGATCGCTCTGTCTGTACTGCTACAACTGACTGCCTGTCCTGTCTGTGCTGGCTGCACTACACAGTAAACTGCAGATCTCTTTCTGAACACCCAAAGATCTAATATAATGTGGAATTAATTTATGGACCCACTTGACGGACGTTTGTCAAATTCCGGTTTGGTGGTAGTATGTACAGTAGATAAACCAAGCCACAGGTCTGCCCATGGGAGCTAGAAACGATCTGTGCACACTATCATCTCTCACATCTCATTACAGGCAGATGCCTTTGTTTGTATTTAGGATCTCCACAAGCTCTCGACATGGGTTCCTAACCGAGGAAACCGGGGAACCAGAGAAATGAATGCCGGTTTGTTTCCTGCGGAGAGTGACTGTGCTGCAGCGGTCCGCTTCGACGTGAACCTGTGCGACCCCACAACCTCGCCCCTGCGCCGAACCGCAGTTCACAAGGAACAGGCTTCACCCGTGATAATGATATCAGGGTTTTTTTTTTTGTTTTTGTTTTTTTGGGTGAGGAAGGTGAAAAATGCTGCGTTTTATGAATAGAAAGAAGAAATCTACTGTGGACGCTTTGGTTTTTTTTTTTTTTGAGAAATAACACGGGAACAGATTTGCTAATTGAAGACGCACCGGGCTTGACGGTATTTTGCAATCCACCCTCGCACGCCCCGTCCTTGTGCTCGTGGGGAAATCACACGCAGGGAAGATCTTGCCTCTGGAGATAATTACCTGCCTTCACACTAATGGCCCAGTTCTGGCATCTGCCTCAGAATAGCATACAAAGAGAATTATTCAGTATCGCCTGCCGGATTTTTACAAAGGAACAAGTAATGTTTCTGTAACGCACGCCAGTATGTTCCTGATTCTTGTCTGTTAAGGCACGTGGTGTGGAGTGGTGGTTTGACTGAATATTTTTAAACTGTGAGGTTTATGGTTCCTGTAATATCTGCGTTTAGCAAACCTGTGTGCCCTGTCTGGTTTGTGTGGACGGAGGGTGCGTGAGTTTGTCCACTTTAAGTGCGTGAGTTTGTCCACTTTAAGTGCGTGAGTTTTCCACTTTAATTGTGTGTGTCTGTCCACTTTAAGGGCAAGAGTTTGTCCACTTTAAGTGCGTGTGTTTGCCCACTTTAAGGGCGAGAGTTTGTCCACTTTAAGTGCGTGTGTTTGCCCACTTTAAGGGCGAGAGTTTGTCCACTTTAAGTGCGTGTGTTTGTCCACTTTAAGTGTGTGTGTCTGTCCACTGTAAGTGCGTGTGTTTGTCCACTTTAAGGGCAAGAGTTTGTCCACTTTAAGTGCGTGTGTTTGCCCACTTTAAGGGCGAGAGTTTGTCCACTTTAAGTGCGTGTGTTTGTCCACTTTAAGTGTGTGTGTCTGTCCACTGTAAGTGCGTGAGTTTGTCCACTTTAAGGGCAAGAGTTTGTCCACTTTAAGTGTGTGTGTTTGTCCACTTTAAATGCATGTGTTTGTCCACTTTAAATGCATGAGTTTGTCCACTTTAAATGCGTGTGCTTGCCCACTTTAAATGCGTGTGCTTGCCCACTTTAAGTGCGTGTGTTTGTCCACTTTAAGTGCGTGAGTTTGTCCACTTTAAATGCATGTGTTTGTCCACTTGTTGTCTAGAACCCCTCTCTGGGAGTCTACCTCTGTCCTGCTGTCCGTGTGATCCAGTTTGCCTGCCTGAGGGTTTTTCCACTTTCAATTACGAGCTGTTTTTATTAGCATGCCATACACGCGTCGCCAAAGCAAATAACACAAAGAACAAAAATAATAGCATATAATAATAGCAATAATAACAGAAAAGGAATCAACTCTAATACAACCTGTGAACACCATAAATGCGTCGTCCCAAGCACCGCAGTATACACACACAACGCTCACAGCATCGACAGCAGTATATACTGAACGTGCTGCCATGTGTGTGCCCTATGACAGTGTTTCGCGAGCGATGTACTGACGTTGATGTGACGTGCCAACAGTAGGCCAAAAGCCTAAATGTTCTTTTTTGGGGTTTAATTAAGCGATATGCATTTTAATTACATTCATTTCGGCTTTTGTTAATGGGATTTGCTCATTTAAGTTTTTTTTTTATTCATTTGAACATTAAAATTTTTTAAAGGATTTTTTCACACGGCACAGCTGACCTCGCCTGACGGCACACCAGAGTGCCGCGGCACACCGGTGGGGAAACGCCGGCCTGTGACACATCCCTGTTTGCGTGTCCCCGTGTCTGTCCCCCCTCTCAGCAGCCTGTCGGGACGGTAAGCGCGCCCTGGAGGTGTCCCAGCACACCGAGGAGGTGGGGCTGATCCTGGGGGCCTGCGCCGGAGGCCTGGCCCTCCTCATCCTCCTGCTGGGGGTCGTCATCATCGTGTGAAGAAGGGGTGAGTTGGGGAGGCGAGGTGGGGAGAGAAAGGCCCGTAATCCCAGTGTAGTTATAATGGGTTAGGAGATGGTCTTGTACCCCAAAGGTCGCTGGTTCGATTCCCAGGTAGGACACTGCCGTTGTACCCTTGAGCAAAGTACTCAACCTGCATTGCTTCAGTATATATATCCACTGCATAAATGAATGCAATGTAAATGTGCTGTGTAAAAAGTTGTGTCAGTTGCTCTGGATAAGAGCGTCTGCAGTGTAATATAATCCCGAAATGTTTCAGTTTCTCCCTGCTTGGGTCGCCCGTCTGCGCCGATAGGCCCCCTCTCCACGGTGAAATACCCCTGTCGGTTCGGGGGCGAGCCTTGAAACACCGCTGCTTCAACCGGCAGACCCCGCGCGTGTGAAACCTGACCTGACCCGCGGGGGGCAGTGTTGAGATGACGTGCCGTCCCTTCCACTGAGCCGTCATTCGTCACGGGGATGACTCGACACCGCGACAAGCTATCGCAGACACATCTTTTTTTTTTTTTTTTTGCTTTTTGCTTTAAAAGGGCCTCCTTATCGGTTCCTCCCTTTTCCGTCCTCCGCTCTAAAACCCCCCCCCCAAAACATCGGCGTTTGGATTGGAAGGTCAAGCAGCCGTACGGCGTTTCAGCTCGAGGGGGGGGGGGGGGGGGGGGGGGGGGGGGGGGCAGTGTCGCGAGCCGGCGTGAATACCGTAACGGGCGAGTGTAACGGGTTTATCTGAGCGTGAAACGTTCATTAGCGCAGAGCGTAATTGAATTACGCTCCCGATTCTGCGCCGGGGCGGCTGCGTGACCCGCAGATTAGCCGGTAATTGAGTGGGAAAAGGTGTGTTTTTTTTGGGGGAAGATTACCCTCTGCACCTCAAGGTGCCCCTCCCAGAGGACTGAGGGGCGAGGAGCTATCATTATGGGGGGGAACTTGGAATTAGTGATAATAACGAGGAATTATATCCAGATTGATTATGAATATGAAAGGGGCTGCGATGTAAAATATAGACAAGGAAGCTACGCGATAAAACATGGCGTGAGACTGAATATAGTATGCTGCTACAATGGTGTGCTTTTCACGGAAGGAAATTTAGATCCGAGCAGAATTTAGTGAGTGCATTTCTTTCTTTCTCATCTCGCCCCAGGTTTAAATTTATCTCTGTACGTTTTTATTTGCAAATTGAAATTCAGATTCAGGGGCCGTATTCACAAAGCATTATGTCTCACCACTTCCCCTAAGTGGCGCTGACGCTTCCTAGCTGAGAGTTTCCCCCTGAAACCTGTGTTCACAAAGTTGCCGAGACCAAACGTGGAGAACTCTTGAGCCAAGAGAAAGGGCGGGGTTGACCTCGTTGCCATGGAATGATGTCATGTTTCATGATCGAGCTTACTTACTAGGCCCTCATTGATTGGTCGATAGGGGATGGGCGAGTTTGTTATATATAGGTAGAAATCATGTTGCCATATTTAAATAAAGATTTCTAGATAATAATGTAGGCTAAGTGCCCGCTGATTTAACATGAAACCGAATAATAGCTGACTAGTCATGTAGCCTACATATCAGGCTGATTGCCTTCCTCTTACACGTCTGGCAGCTTGTACAGTAATTGGCGGATATGCATTTAAACAGCCTTTTAATTATCAGGCTAGCATAACCATGTCTGACAGCAACAAGTATGATGCTACACAGCCCTGCATACAAAAGGAAACCCGACCAACTGTAGCTTTGCTATAATTGTATTACTCTTGCGAATGAGGCTTTTTAAAAGCTCTAAAAAGTTTTAAAATGTTTCTAAAACACTGACCGGATTATGAGGCTGGATTTTAGAACAGCAGCCATTTTCAGGAATGTTTGTGATTTGGTCTTGGTGACTTAGGAGTTTGTGACTACCCCCCTCTTGCACATAAAATGGAGGAGTCCTTTAGTTAGGACACACTGACACGGTCATTATTTTTAAGAGTTTCTCCTAAATCGCAGGCTCAGAGCCACTTTTGGCCTTTAGATGTTTTGTGAATAAAGGCTATTTTATTCTCTTATTTTCTCTTGTTGCCAAGCATTTAAGCCCCCCCCCCCACTGCACCAAGATTTAATTGCTTTTGTTTATTGGCAAGTTACAGGTATCTCCTTGAAATTAGTATAGATTACAGCACTTAACTGTGATTATTATGAATTACTGTAATAAATTGCGAGATCTGCGTTTTTTATGCCCATTGCACAGTAAAAACGCTTTTGTTTTTAAAAAAAATATATATAATATGTGTGTGAGTGTTAGAGAAAGAGACAGAGCTGAGAAAGAGCGGTTATTAGCCTGGTATTGACTGTTTTTTGTGCATGGCTGGAGTGTTTATGGGCCTCATATTTCTTCTTCGCTGTTTTTTGTCTCCTTCCTTCTCCTCTTCAGGAGAGATTTCTACTTGTACTCCTACTACCCGTAAGTGGCTCTCTCTTTCACTTCATCACCCACATTGCGTCCATCTCTCCCTCCTTAGCCATCACTCCTTCTCTTCTCTTTCCTCCACCCTCTTTCATGTGTGGCTCAATCGCTTTCTCTGACTTTCATCCATTCTCCACTGCCTCTTTTTCTGTCACTCTCTCGCTCTTTCTCCCACTATGTTTTTTTTACTTTCTAGCTCTCCAACTTATCTTCATATTTCCTTTCTCTCTTTCCCCTCCTCTCTCTCTCTCTGTTCCTCTCTCTCTCCCTCTCTCTCTCTCTCTCTCTCTCTTTTGCTCTCTCTCGCTCTCTCTCTCTCTCCAGCCGGAAGCCGGTGAATATCGGCAGGGCTCCTGCCGCCTATCGTCAGGAGAAGGGTCACATGGGTGGGTGTGGCCTCTCGGAGCAGAGCGTTCCGCAGGAGGACGAGCACACGCCGTGCTCCTTCATGGCCGCTCGCGCCGGCCACGCCCACAGTAAGCAGAGCCGCCTCCCGATTGGCTGGCTGCTCCATGGCACGTTTCAGTTTTACACGCACACACACACACACACACGTGCACACGCACACACACGTACACACACGTACACACGTGCACACACACATACAGTATGTGTGTGTGTGTATGTGTGTAGTACGTGTCTGTGTTTGTGTGAATGTGTGTGTATGTACATGTATGGATCTGTGTGTGTGTCTGTGTGTGTGTGTATGTGTGTGTGTGTGCGTGTGCGTGTCTGTGTGTGTGTGTGTCTGTGTGTGTGTGTGCGTCACCGCGTGTCTCTGTGTGTGTGTGTGTGTGTGTGTGTGTGTCTGTGTGTATGTGTGTGTGTGTGTGCGTGTGTGTGTGTGTGCGTGTCTGTGTGTGTATGCGTGTGCGTGTGCGCGTGTGTGTGTGTGTGTGGATTCCTGCGTCACCTCGTGTCTCTGTGTGCGCAGACGAGCTGCGCAGCTCGGTGGTGAACGAGTCCAGCAGCCTCCTGGGCGGCTCCCCCCTCCGGGCCTGCGGGCGCAAGGGCTCCCCCTACCACACGGGGCAGCTGCACCCGGCCGTGCGCGTGGCCGACCTGCTGCAGCACATCAACCAGATGAAGACCGCGAGGGCTACGGGTTCAAGCAGGAGTACGAGGTGAGGGGGGGGTCAGGGGGGAGGGCTACGGGTTCAAGCAGGAGTACGAGGTGGGGGGGGGGGGGGGGGAGGGCTACGGGTTCAAGCAGGAGTACGAGGTGAGGGGGGGGTCAGGGGGAGGGCTACGGGTTCAAGCAGGAGTACGAGGTGAGGGGGGGTCAGGGGGGTCAGGGGGGGAGGGGGGGGGAGGGGGGGGGGAGGGCTACGGGTTCAAGCAGGAGTACGAGGTGAGGGGGGGGTCAGGGGGGGAGGCTCTACGGGTTCAAGCAGGAGTACGAGGTGAGGGGGGGTCAGGGGGAGGGCTACGGGTTCAAGCAGGAGTACGAGGTGAGGGGGGGGGGGTCAGGGGGGGAGGGGGGGGAGGGGGGGAGGGCTACGGGTTCAAGCAGGAGTACGAGGTGAGGGGGGGGTCAGGGGGGAGGGCTACGGGTTCAAGCAGGAGTACGAGGTGAGGGGGGGGGGTCAGGGGGGAGGGCTACGGGTTCAAGCAGGAGTACGAGGTGAGGGGGGGGGTCAGGGGGGTCAGGGGGGGGAGGGGGGGGGAGGGGGGGAGGGCTACGGGTTCAAGCAGGAGTACGAGGTGGGGGGGGGGTCAGGGGGGTCAGGGGGGGGGAGGGCTACGGGTTCAAGCAGGAGTACGAGGTGAGGGGGGGGTCAGGGGGGGGGGTCAGGGGGGGGGGGGGGGGGAGGGTACG
>CM045890.1:53155091-53172591 GCA_025169545.1 Anguilla japonica
GTGTCACTCATCTGTCATTGCATTACATTACACACACTCTTATCCAGAGCGACTTACACATCTATTTACACAGCATTTATACATTGCATCCATTTGTACAGCTGTATACTGAAGCAATGCAGGTTAGCTACCTTGCACAAAATACACTTAAAAAAAATTGCCTTACCTCTCGGGTGCAACGGCAGTGTCCTACCTGGGAATAGAACCAATGACCCTTAGGTTACAAGGCCAGCTCTTTACCCACTACGCTGCACTGCCACCCACGGTGACCGACCCCGTCTGCTGGGATGGGATGGGGTGGGTGGGACGGGCACACATTCACGGCACTTTAAAATAAAAAAATACATCGGGCCGACTCACCATTTTTTTTATCAACGTCACGTTAACAGGTCAGATGAGTTCTTGGAGGACAGCGGGTTGAATGAGGATTCAGGTGCGCTATTATTTTTTTAAACTATTTTTTTTTTTAAATGAGCCTTTTAACAAAGCGAAGCCGCTCGTGCTGCAAAAAAACGTTTTTCGGGCGACGCGTTCGCCGTCGTCGCGGCGCGAGAGTGCTTTCCGCTCGGCGGTCACGCCCCGTTGGCTTTGTGAGGCTTCCGTTAGCGCGGCGACGGGGCGAAAGGGGGCCGTCTCCAAAGCCTGGCTCAGACCAAAAGATTCGCAACGCGACAAAAGCCGTTTGGAGCGTCGCTGAGAGGAGCTGCCGCGGTGTGAACCGCTCGTCTCAGAACGTCGACGCCGGCGGCCGCCGCCGCGGCCAACTCGAGTCGTCCGATCGCCGTCGGCCAGTTTTTAGAACGTCGCGAGGCGGCGCCGGTTGCAGCTGGACGTGTCGCGCTCTTTGGTCTTGAACCGGGCGTGAGATCACCCCGCGCCTCCTCCCGCAGGTACCATCGGCTACCCCCGCCTCGCGGCTGTAGCGGGCGATTGATAGAATGCACTGGAGGACAGGAGAGCGTAAGATTGAGCGTAAATAGAAGAAGGCAACAAGCTTCTGATTTATCTTTCCGGGTTCCGTGGCGGAGTGCTTGGGTATTAGGACGGGGGGGCGGGGGGGGGGAGTCAGTTTAGGGGGGCCCCTGTGACCCAAATATTTTAGAAAAATCTCTGTGACCGGATGACGCGAGTCGCCATCTGCGTGTCACGCTCTGTTACCACGGCAATCGCGCAGTGAGGAAGATGGGCTATGGGCTATATTGCAAACATGGTTTAAGAAAAAGTTTCTGATGCGCCAGACTGTAGGTAGGCCTATCGCCGTAGTCCTCTAAAGGCCGAAAATGCAGAATCCTACCAAGATGGCCACGGACCGAAACACGACTGGTGCCAATTGCCCGAAAAAACTCCTTTGTGAGAGAAGTGCGAAGTCTTCTTCCTTGTTTGTTTGTGTGTTTAATCGCCCTAGCTACCGCGTTCCTACTCGAACAGACAGGGTGATAACAATCACCGTTCATGGTATTGTGGTGGCTTTTTATTTTTTTTTTAAACTTTTAGCTGCATTTTTAGACGATATGCCTATGCTAGGCTAGGGGAGGTCCGGTTCAATTGCGAAGTGCGACAGTTGCAACGAATACATTTTCTCACCCGACAGTTTAAGCACGGGTGTGGAAATGCTTTCATACATGCGCGTTGTGCTGCTGCCGTCTGACCTGTAAGCACTCTCCATTAAACTCTGTATGAAAAAAAAAAAAAAATTTGTTTTCACCCACTTAAGTAAATTTATGAACAGTGTTTTTTTTTTTCTCTCCCTTTTCAAAGTTTGTGCTTATTAAACAAAACACAGAGCCTACCATTTTGATCATTTATCTCCTGGCTCCAAGTCCGCATTGGTTTGACTTATATAATATTGTGTACTCACAGACATATTAATAAGCTCTCTTGTTCACAAAAAAAATGCGAAACCACAATTCATCATAAATTAAAATAAATGGCCTTCCTAAATTGGTTGCTGGTTTAAACATCCATGCAGAGAAGGCTATATTCTTTGAACCAAGAGTGTTTTGTCCTGGAAAACATTGCAGATATTAATGGTTCATGCAGTTATTTTTTGTTGTTACGATTTTACCACACTCCGCACATAGCCTTGGCTACTTCACAACATCAGTCATCGTTTAGACCTACGTCTGGTTGTGGGCTACACAAACCGTTTGTGATTACCTCAAACATAATATGACTTACTGTAGCGCACAAGTCCTCGCTCTTTGTAGTGAAATTTCACTGTTTTTTAACGCATTTCCTTTGTGTAATTAAAAAAAAAATGTTATTGCGCCAGTTCTCTCCTACATTTCAGCTTAGTTCTAACATTTTGTGTCCACCATTGCTCTCAAGAGGCGGCTATACTAGCCTAGCAGGAACCGAGGTGGCTGGCTAGCTAAAATGAATTCATTACAACAATTGCCGAACTGAAACTGGTAACCCGGCAACCAGTTAGAAAAGAAATGTGCTCGAAACTGCAATGGAAAGTAGCCATTAGCCAGGTTCAAATGAATACAAAATATATAGAGCTGTCCCGTTAACGTAGGGCCCTGCAATGTAGTGCATGTTTATGACGTGATACGACTATGTTGTAAGCAAGATTGTAGGTTAGAACCAGTAAGCATTAAAAGCTAGCAAGGAAACAATTTGCTTATGATTACTATATGTCCTTAGCTAGCCAGCTAGCAAGTACGCATTGGAAGCATTATTATGGTTGTGAAATAAGCAGCTTGTTATAGTTACCTATTTCACAAACAATTCATATTGAGTTTCATGATAAAGTGCTATTAATTCAGTTGGCCTCCCTGAAGAAACCCACTTCACAGAGGCAGCCATATCAGTGGAGTCACTAGATGAGTTCTGAGAACTTCTGACCATTCTGAGCCAAGGCGGTTTTTCTCAAGAATGAGCCAAACTTTTTTCCTCCATATAAGAGACATTCAGCGTTCAGTTCCATTGCATTATCATTAGCCAGTAGCTAGCCTATGCAATGATATTCACTCACAACCCTACCTTGTTCAGTGAACACGTGACCAGATCCCTCATAAGAAGGATTGATTTGGGTATTCTCCACATTTCAACGCATCGACAAAAATATATGGTCCGGTTAATTCACTGCCTTTCTTACGTTTCTTTTCGAAACGACACGGCGTAAACACAGTCTGCTCAACTTTGTCATTTTAATGAAATAAAGACAGATGTATGTGGGTCTGAGAAATCAATTTTCAGTATTGCGACATCATCGGTACATCAATTCATCACTCTGGGCCACTGCAGTGCAAGCAGAGACTTAATGTTCAGTCAGCAGTTTGTTAGTCAAGTCTCTGAGTTGTTGTTTTATTAAACTGGATGTTTCTGATGCTTCAGCGGACATCGCTTTAATGCCTGTAGTCAGTCCATCCTTTATTGTAGCCTAGTCTGGTAAGCTATCTACGAAGGAATATTTAATTTTTGAAATCATGTAGGCCCACCCTGCTAGCTATTATGGAACCGACTCGCTACATTCCGACATCAACATTACAGTTATGGGGGGCCCCTGGGGGGTACTGCTACCGTTGACACCACAATGACCTTCCAGAGTCAGAACGTCTTCCAAGATTGTTAGATCACCATAATAGGCCATCACAAAATAGGCCAGATTAACCGAAAGAAAATCTGTTAGGTACATAGCGGGCAAGTCTGTTAAGTAGGCTACACAGGCTATTAATGTTTTCACTGTTATAAAGTCTATGTGGCAGTGCATGCTCGGGATTTGGGAGCCCCCTTACAGGGCCCCCCGGTGTCACCGCACCTCCTGCACCTCCCCAAACTCAGCTTGTGCTGGGTTCCCTTTTTGGCTGGACCGCAACAGCGGGGCCAACCCTACAAACGCAAATGTCTGTGACTGACTGACTGACTGACTGATTGATGAAGTTACACCATTGGTCGCCCGAGTTATGCGTCACACCATTGGTCGGCCGGATCACGTGTGTTCTGTAGGTCCTGCCATATACTAGGTTTTAAGTGGTCTTGTTCCTTTCTAACTTGACTTTTTCCCCCTAGCAGGGTTGCATGATTCTTCTTCTGGTGGCCAGTCCTCCTCCAGCTTCTTTTTGCGACTTCTCGTGTTTTCGAAACTTTTTTAGAAAAAAAAAGAGACCTCTGCACAAACACCCCTTTCCTGAGACGCTGGCAGATAAAGAGATAGGTCTATAACTCACAGAGTCTGGAAGGACAGGACTCAGTCGGTGCCAATGAGAACAAACAGAGTTTAAGTCATTGTGATTGATCAGCAAAGCAGTTTACTGCTGCGGCTGGCAAAAGGTGCCGGTGGTGCCTCTTGTGCACACTGAATCTGTTATCTGTGTTCGTACTTTTAAAAAAAAAAAAAAAAGAAGATTTTTTAGCTTTTACACCCAGCAAAAGCACCCAGGAACCAAGCATAGAAAGAAAAAAAAATCACTAAAGAATACAATAATCCTTTTGAGGAGACAAAGCACACACACAGAACAAACACACAGTCATACACAAACACATGCTCGAATAATCCCTCACTTGCTCATCAGCATCTGCGCTTTTTGGCAAAAGAACTTGGAGTCAAATATGATGAACGTGATGAAATGTAGGCAAATGAATGGAAAAGGCAGGTCTAGCTTTGAAAGAAAAGTAAAGAAGTACAACCCCAATTCCAAAAAAGTTGGAACGGTAAATGAAATGCAAATTAAAGACAGAAAGCAGTAATTTGTAAATTTACTTTGACTTGTATTCAAACAAAAACAGTATAAAGACAAGGTATTTCATGTTTTACCTAATCAACTTCATTGTTTTTTGAAGATATACGTTTGTTCTGATAATTTATTTTAAAAAAAAACACTCGACTGTCCCAACTTTTTTTGGAACATGTTGCATGTATACATTTCATAATAAACGTATATCTTCAAAGAACAATGAAGTTGATTAGGTAAAACATGAAATACCTTGTCTTTATACTGCTTTTGTTTGAATACAAGTCAAAGTAAATTTACGAATGACTGCTTTCTGTTTTTAATTGCATTCCATTTACCGTCCCAACGTTTTTGGAATTGGGGTTGTACAAAAGGACAAATTTTGTCCTGGAAGGTCATGGTTTATAATCCCCAGAAAGGGCACTGCTGTTGTTAAGCATATGGCGGCACTTCAATATGACTATTCCTGTGAAAATATAAATTTGGTACTGTGTGCGATATCAATGATCTCTCCCCAGCATGGACACAAGAACACCGAATGTTCCAAAGGTCAAAGGTTAACCGCAAAGCCGTCCATAACCAACGAGTCCCTGTTTCCTTCTGTCTTTAGTGATGACTCTTATTAGATGTTAATCTCTTCCTCTGTTCTATTTTCCTATTTCCTTTACTTCTTCCCTCCTCTCCCACTCCTCCTGTGGACTTTTTAGATTCGGATAAACAGGGAAGTAAGTATTCTACTGCTTTTTCTTCCTTCCTGTCCTCTGTGTACTTCCTCTTTCTCTGTCTCCACTCCTCTCCTCTGCTTGCCTGTGGATACCTCTCCGTTTCTGGGCCTGTCCAATGAGCTTTAATCCAGACTGTGGTATAATCCTGGAGTTAAACTGTACTGCTAAGTATGTTTCGACTTTTATCCAGGTTTTTATCTGGAATAACGTTTGAACTGGAGAGCGTTTTTTTAAACGTGAACGAGGTTTAACCTCAAATGTTTTAGATCAAAGTTTATGCTGTGATGTGACTTAGCTAGAAGTGGGGCTATGTTTGAGTGTGTTGTAAACTGGATGAAGTTTGAATTTGGGTTGGGTTTTCATATTTGGTAAGAAATGAATCAGGTGTGTTTTTTTTTTATGGCTGAGAGATTCGGGGGGGGGGGGGGCAGCCTGAGGCAGAGCTTGGGGGCAACATCTGGTTGTTCTTTGCCACCTCCTCTTTAATTTTAGCATTGCTCCACCGCAATATCCAGTTGGGTGCATTTCTCACACCCACGGGAAGGTATGCATATTGTACACACATGATATAATATCTATATAAGGTCACTATTTTTTTTATAAAAGGGCTTAAAGCCTACTTTGTGCGAGCTTTGCGCGAACATGAGAGGAGATCAAGGACGAACCCGGGAATTAAAAACGTAGGCCTCCTTTTTTGTCACATGGGGGCACGTGCGCACGGGCGGAGGGGAGAGAAGCTGCGAACGCCGTCGATCCCGAGGTGTCGGGAGCGAGACAAAAGCCACGAACGTAAGCGAGGGGTCGGGCGTCGCTCGGGCGGAGTCCGAGGCGTCGGGGGTGGGCCTGGGGGGCGTCGCCCTCGCGGGAGCGCGGAGCGCGTCTGTTTCCTTACGTCTCGTCCCAGACTAACGCGGCCCCCCCATCGCTGGGAAGGCCTGGTTGCCTTGGCGACACGCCGACAGCCAGGCGGCGTTTTGCATAGGCCTCCTCCTGCGGGTCAGAGGATTATCGGATGGAATTTTTTTTTTTGGTGGGATGCCCTGGCACGTCACATGGTCGTCATTGCTTTAGAGAAAGCGAAGGCCGCGTCTAGAATTTTCTGCCCTTTTTTTCCTGTTTTTTTTTTTTTGTTTTCTGGTCTTTTTCGCTTCACGAGGTGACAACAGAGTGGAAAAACGTTTGGAAGCGAACCCAGGCTGAACGTACGGTATGCCCAGAACAACCCAAAAACAAGGGGAGATGGGGAGGATGTGCTGCTTCCCAGTACACTTGTCTTTTTAGCTGCAGGGCTGTCTCTTCCAGGCCCCTTGCAAAAAAAAAAAAAAAAGAAGAAAAAAAAATCCCTCTTTCCACAGCTCAGCCCTGTGAGACAGAAGTTTCCAGAAACATCCGCACGCCTCCGTCAGCCCGATGAACTTTTCTGGGAAAAGGCTTTTCCGGAGTCAAGCTGATCCACAAATGATGTGCAAAATGTGTTGTCTGTCCTCAGCAGCGAAGCTAAATGGATGTATCAGACAGGCTGTAACCTGCCATTACCACTTTCCGTTATTGGCATTTAAAATTCAGCGCAGTTTTAATGTTTTATTTTTTTAAAGACATTGAATATATCAGACGTTGTTTTTGACCAGAATCGTGAGTTTTCGAGTCTACCTGACATTAATGTGTGCTGGGGAATTTAAATACACTGAGAATTTTAAACGCACAAAGAAAGCATTTATTGAGTAAAATGTGTATGAAACCTGTATTGCCCCTGCATTTGACTGAAATGGGTTTTCTACAATAACCTGAGCATAGCCATAAACATAATAAGATTGGCAATTCAGCATTCAATATTCAGAATGGAAATACTGCATACAAAATATTTTGAAAAGCATATATATTTATCTCATGAGCACACTACTCAGACAGATCTACGATGCCTTCTGACAGGTCACCTGAAAACTTGCTACTTTCTTTAATTACTTGGCTGAGTTAATTTCTATTGTTGTCAGAAATAGCTCTTCCTCAGCGCTGCATGCAAATGTGAACCTGCTCTGAACAAAAATAATATAGCAACAGTAAAAAAAAAAATTTTTTCAAAGATCCCCTAGATTGTCTTGATTGAATTGCATATGACCTGAAGTACAACCAATTTAAAAAAATTTTGCATGTCTCCACCTTCGCAATCTTAATCTCGTGTTCTAATGCTGTTAATGAAATATAATAAAAGAACACAGCTTAAAACATATTTAATGAATCGGGGAATGCCATGGTACTGCATTTATGCAACCTTTAGTTACAG
The DNA here is from genome assembly GCA_025169545.1 of Anguilla japonica. Classification (NCBI taxonomy): domain Eukaryota; kingdom Metazoa; phylum Chordata; class Actinopteri; order Anguilliformes; family Anguillidae; genus Anguilla; species Anguilla japonica. The sequence goes on from CM045890.1 coordinate 53,162,777, forward strand.
TTTAGGATTGAAGGAATGAAGGAATGGGCATTTGGGAGTGAAGAAATAAATAATGTAGTTATTTTCCCACCTTTAGCACGTGCGGTGTTTGGTATGTAAGCATAGTACATGGACAGCCCTTCTGTATTCATATGGAGAGTACTGTGTATTTTATATAGTAATGAACTGGAGGGAAACAATCATTTGAAATAAGTACAACCCAGAGTACAACCCAGTTCAGTTATTAACAGCAGAATAGCGAGTGGGAGAGAGAGAGAGAGAGAGAGAGATAGAGTGAGAGAGAAAGAGATGACACATTCATGAACATATTGTGCTTCCTTTCTTGTAGGGTTACCAACGCTCCAATCACTTCATTGCTACTCAGGGTAAGTACTTGAGGTGTGTGTGGATGTGTGTGTGTGTATGTGTGTGTGTGTGTGTGTGTGTATGTATGTGCATACGTGTGTGTGTATGTGTGTGCATGATCGTGTGTGTATGCATGTGTGTATGCGTGTTTGTATGTCGGTGTGTATGCATGTGTGTATGCGTGTTTGTATGTCGGTGTGTGCATGTGTGTGTCCGTGTATGTGTGCATGTGTTTGTGTGTGTGTTTGTGCGAGCGTGTGTGTGTATGTGAGAGAGGGAGAGAGTGAAAAAGAGAGAGTCTGTTACTGTATTAGGGTGGTCTACTTGATGAGTAGGCTTATGTGCTTATCGATTCCTCCCGCCCCCCCCCCCCCCCCCCGGGTAATGAAGTATCGGTGCTCTGTATCTGTGCATGGCGGCGCTGGGATGATTGCAGCCGCTGAAGGTGACTCGGCCGTAACTCTTCCTCTGCCACCCCGGTCTCCCTCAGGGCCGAGGCAGGATATGCTCTACGACTTCTGGAGGATGGTCTGGCAGGAGAACTGCTACAGCATCGTCATGATCACCAAGCTGGCGGAGGTGGGCAGGGTGAGTCCCCCCCCGTCGCCTCGCCCCTTGACCTTTGCCCCCTCACCTCTGACCCTCTGAGGGCTGATTCAGTTTGGGGTGATCAGTAGTTTGTTTATTGTTTATTTATTTTATTATTTGCCAGTTAGGTAGCAGCTACTCTTGCTGGGGTCCACAAAAACATAACATATATAACAAGACACATGACATATGTAACAAGTCTCGATAAAAACAGACTTGTTTTTATTATTTTGCCTTATCGCTGTAGTGGCCGCTCGTCGCCTGATATCGGCTTGATGTGTTGAGGGTTTTTCCTCCCTCGCCTCTCACAGTATTTCTCACCCCTTATCGCATCATCATCCCCCGCACCAATCGTCGTTCACCTGTCACCCGGCAACTTGCAAATTTCACCTTCCTGGAACCAATGGCTGTTAGCCAGCAAGGATATAAGGCATGACATTGATTCAGGGGAAGCGAGGTCTCAGGCATGCGTCTAAATATGAAGCTTTTTTTTTTTTTTTCCTGTCGATGAAATAAAATGGCGTGAAGTGGAACTCAGTTGCAGACCGCTCTTGTACCGTCTCCTCTTCATGCTTGTGCACGAGCCGGTTTATGTGGATGAAATAAAGTACGGTTAGCTGTGAATAAACACTGCTCACAGGCAGTATATTTAGCTGTGCGTCCTCTTTGTAAAGCTAGCAGGGTTAGCCGTGACCGTGCACTGCACTGTATGCGGCAAGAACGGTATCCGCTGTTTAAAAATAGCTGTCGGGTGTGAGTGCGTATTGTTTAAAGGTGTAGTAAAGAGGGAGAACGCTCTTTAAAGTTTGGGCGGATAACGGTGAGCACGCACCGCTTCTCAGGCCGCGGCTGTTCGAGAGCGAGAGAATGCGCTGTCTGAGGCCAGAGCGGTCGTCTGTGAGTGCGCGTTGTTTAGAGCTGCTGCGGTTCGCGGCGAGCGTTTATAGTTAACATATTCACCCGTCTCCAGCTACAGCCCGTCACAGCTCCCGCGGCCTGGCTCTCCGTGAACTCAATTTACATTTTAGGCTTTTAGCACAAACTCCAACTCCAGGCTGACTTTTTTAACGGTACGTGCGATCGATTTTACCCCGCTGGATATTTACGTACTGAAGTGCTAAAGGTCAAGTTTAGGTCAAGTGCTGCGCTCTACGGTACCGCAGCTGTGCTGTACCTGAGAATGCAACCCACATATTTTGAGTTAAAAGGCCAGTTCCTTAACCAGTATACAGTACATGTGTACATTATTTTTTAATCCCACTGCATTTCTAAGGTCCAGTTCATTTAAATTAATACTTGTAAATGTGTGTTGAATCACTGCTTACTTTGTTTGTTTGGTGCCTCCTTTTCCATATTATTCTTGCCCTTATTCTTGCTGAACCCATGCCTCTGATCTGGTCTCTCCCCCTTGGGTTTTGTTGGGTGGGGTAGTGGTTAGGGAGCTGGGCTTGCAAAACCCAGAGGTTGCCGGTTTGATTCCCAGGTGGGACACTGCCGTTGTAACTGGAACTGCGTCAGTAAAATATCCACCAGTGTGAAAAACGGAACGGAACGGGGAGCTGTGTGCGTGAGTCGCTCTGGATGAGAGCGTCTGCTGAAAGGCTGTGATGCAGCGCGTGCTATCAGAACCGCGGGCTTGTTTACTCAGAGGACGGTTACGCGCGCTAATGTGTGCTAGCGTGTGTGTTAGCAGCTCGGGCGCGCTGTCCCAGCGGCTGGCGGCGGGTGCGAGTGCGGGGGGTCGTGCTCGGTGAGAGGCGTGGTGAGTGGGTTTCCGGGGTCAGGAGGTGTAACGCTGTGCTGTCATTGGCCAGATGAAAAGCTGCAAGTACTGGCCGGACGACAGCGAGGTGTACGGCGACATCAAGATCAGCCTGCTGAAGACCGAGACCCTGGCGGAGTACATCGTGCGCTCCTTCAGCCTGGAGAGGGTGAGGCTCCACCCTTCCCCGGTCTTCCTCCTCCTCCTACACCCCTCCTCCTCCTCCCCCCCTCTTCCTCCTCCTCCCCTTCCTTTTCCTCCTTCCCCACCTGCTCCTCCTCCCCCTCCTCCCCCCTTCCTCTTCCTCCTCCTCCTCCTCCACCACCCCTCTTCCTCCTCCCCCTTCTCCTCCACCCTTCCTCCTCCTCCTCCCCTTCCCACCTCCCCCCCCTCCTCCCTCCTCCCTTCCCCCCTCCCCCCTCCTACCCTCCTCCTACCCCCTCCTCCTCCTTCTCCTCCACCCCTCCTCCTCCTTATCCCCCTCCTACTCCCCCTCTCCCCCTCCTCCCCCTCCCCTCCTCTGTTGTTCTCTGCCGGGAGCCGTCGCCGGAGTAACCCGGCTTTGGCGCCTGGCTAACCGCCCGTCCCCTCACGTTGTCACGGCAGCGGGGCTTCGCGGGCAAGCACGAGGTGCGGCAGTTCCACTTCACGGCCTGGCCGGAGCACGGCGTCCCCGCCCACGCCACCGGGCTGCTGGCCTTCCTGCGCCGCGTGAAGAACTCCACGCCGGCCGACGCCGGCCCCGTGGTGGTCCACTGCAGGTGAGCCGCCTCCGCCGACGCGCGGCGAGCGTTCTGCCGCAAAATGGCCGCCGTGCCTCACCCGGGCGGGCGCTGCACACTGGTGGTGGGTGAGGTGGGTTCCCCCTCATCACTGTAAAGCACTTTGAGCATTTGGAAAAGTGCTATATATATATATATATATATATTTTTAAATGTAAGGATCTATATTGCCGACTATTTTCTACGGAAGGTAGCTGAGTCGCTAGATGATGTCATACGTTAATTTGCATATGTATGATGTCACCACGTTAATCATTCGCACACTTAAAAAAAAACGTATGTTAAAGCCACGCACGGCGACAGGCATAGCGTAGGTTTTGTGTCTGCCTGCCCTCCGATGACGTTGGCCGAGCTGCGTGGTATCTGCCAGATCTGTGGAACATCTATTTCTGTGTAATTACAGTGGCTGATTCTACGTAGGTCAATCATTGCTTTTATAAACGTGGGCAATGCTAGAGCACTAGGAAAGGCAGACGTGACGTCATTCACAAATCGGGGAGAGGTGATTTTTGCTGTTGCTCGACAACGAGAATGGAGGTTGTCAAAGTTGCGAGAAGTCGCCAAATTTGTCGCTAGTCGCTCGATAAGATTTTTAGTCGCTAGGGAAGGTCAAAAAGTCGCTAAATTGGCAACACTGCAGGTGAGTCCTTCGCCATCTTTTTTTTCCATCCGCGGTGCGCCACCCTACCCATAAGGCACCCCTGTCCTCTGCGGACGGCCGTAGGCTGAAGGCTCAAACCCCGCCCCCCCCCCCCTTCTCCGTCCGTACAGCGCAGGGGCAGGCAGGACGGGCTGCTACATCGTTCTGGACGTGATGCTGGACATGGCGGAGTGCGAGGGCGTGGTCGACATCTACAACTGCGTCAGGACCCTCTGCTCGCGACGCATCAACATGATCCAGACTGAGGTGAGCGGGCGAGCGGGCGAGCGAGCCGGGGAGACAGACGCACATGAGGGAGGGAGGGAGAGGGAGAGAGAGAGAGAAACAGAGAGTGAGAGGGAGAGAGAGAGAAAGAGAGAGAGTGAGAGAGATAGAGGGTAGAGGGAGAGAGAGAGGGAGAGAGAGAGAAAAAGAGAGAGTGAGAGAGAGAGAGGGGAGAGAGAGAGGGAGAGAGAGACAAAGAGAGAGAGTGAGAGAGATAGAGGGTAGAGGGAGAGAGAGAGAGGCAGACACACTGGAAAATAAAAACAAAATTCAAATTAATCGCTCTTGAAATTTGTATGTTTGTGTCTATTTTGCTCGGAATTGAAAGGTTTTTTTTTCTGACATTCAAGTACGTGGAGCTCATTTCCTGTGCCAAATTGTCTGTACATAAACCACAGATAGCTCTTTATATGGTAATTTAATTCCTATCTTCCAGTGTTGCTTTATTGGTTTAAATGCTTCTAGCCTGCACTTTAGTGTATGTGGGTGTTTAATTCAGAAAGAAAGGGAGTATTCAAATTCAAACTCGTCGGCACTTTGGAATTTTGGTATGTAAAAACATTTAACAGAAGTCTGCTAATTGCAAGTTTGAAAATAGAGATGCAACATTAAACATATATATATATATATTTTTTTTTCATATTGTATTCACACATACTACCTATCTCTTTTAATGGAAGTGGCAAAGAATTATTATTTAAATGAAAAGTAAACGCATTCTAACAAAATATGTTCTCCTGGGAAAACTGAACAAACCTCTCTGTTTCTCTCATTCTGGGCTGCATTCCGTGTCGCTGTGCATTAAATTGAAGCGAAATTTCAGTTTCAGTTGAAGTAGGCCTGGCGTTGCAGCTGCGTCTTCTGCCCTGAGCGATCGGTGACATACGGAAGCTCAGCTGCCACTCCACGAGTGTGTTTCTAAACGTCCGAACATTTTAGCTGTGAAACTTGTTCAGCTCACTTTTCAGTTCTTTTTCCTGGGAAATTTTTTTAAATTGTGTTTACGACTGTTCTCCTTGGGTCTGCTTGGGTCTTGGGTTTAAGTTTTAAACCACTAAAAATTTTACACAGATAGTAGCTAATAAAGTTTCATTCCAAACACTCGTCGGCTTATACATATTTAAATCTCTGTCTCCGTCCCACACTTGCTGGCTATTACATATTTAAATTTTTACCTTTGTGTCACACTTGTTGGCTTTTGCTAATTTATATCTTTAGCTCCCTATCTTCCTCCTGTGGTCTGTTCTCACCGTTACTTCCCTTCCTCCCTGTATTCCTTTCTTCCTCCTCCTCCCCCTCCCCCTCCTCTCCCTCCTCCTCCTGCCTCCTCCTCTGTTCTCACGCCCACGCAATCGCTCCTTATCTCCCTCCATCTGTCCGTGCCCGACAGGAGCAGTATGTTTTTATTCACGACGCGCTGCTGGAGGCCTGCCTGTGCGGGGAGACGAGCGTCCTGCTCTCCGAGTTCAGCCTCATGTACAAGGAGATGCTGATGGTGGAGCCCCAGAGCAACACCTCTCAGCTGCGCGAGGAGTTCCAGGTCAGAGACGCACACACACACACGCGCATGCAGGCACACGCACGCACGTGCACGCACACACACACACACATGCACACACACTCTCACACACGCACACACGCACACAAGCACGCACACACACGCACATGCAGGCGCATACACACACACACGCGCGCATGCAGGCGCACACACACACACGCACACGCACGCACACGCACACACACACACGCACACGCACACACACGCGCATGCAGGCGCACGCACACGCACGCACACGCACACACACACACGCGCATGCAGGCGCACACACACACACGCGCATGCAGGTGGACACACACACGCACGCACTCATGCACACACACGCACATGCACACACACACACGTGCACGCACACGCACACACACGCACATGCACACACACACACACACACACACACACACGCAAATGTACGCACACACAGACACACACATGCATGCAAACACACACGCGCACACACACATACTCACTCACACACACTCACACACACACACATACTCACTCACACACACTCACACACACACTACATTACAGGCATTTAGCAGACGCTCTTATCCAGAGAGACATTTTACATGCATTATATTTTTTTTTTACTTTGCATCCATTTCATACAGCTCAGGGGTACAACGGCAGTGTCCAACTCGGGAATCATGACCTATGACCTTTAGCTTACAACCCGGTTCCTTACCTCAATATACTACACTGCCACACACACACACACACACACACGTCAACACCTCCCCTCTTTCACTCTTTCCCTCTTTCTTTCCTCCCTCCCTCCATCGTTCCTCTTCTTCCTCTCGCCAGACGCTGAATTCGGTGACCCCCCACCCGGACGTGGAGGAGTGCAGCATCGCCCTGCTCCCCCGCAACCGGGAGAAGAACCGCAGCATGGACGTCCTGCCGCCCGACCGCGCCCTGGCGCTCCTGGTGACCGCGGACGGCGAGGGCGGCGGCTACATCAACGCCGCGCTGGCCGACAGCTTCCTGCGCCCCGCCGCCTTCGTCGTCACGCCGCACCCGCTGCCCGCCACCACCGCCGACTTCTGGCGGCTGCTCTTCGACTACGGCTGCACCTCCGTGGTCATGCTCAACCAGCTCAACCAGTCCAACTCCGCCTGGGTGAGTCGCACGGGCGGCCGAGTCGGTCGGAGTCGTTGCGGCTCACTTTCGAACTCCGGTTCGGGACCCCTGCACCTACCATCTTTGTTTACCCCCCCCCCCCTTTTTTTAACTATTTATTCCCGACTTCCGTCGGCACGAGGCCGGGTTGAGGAAGAGTTTCTCCGCGTAATAACAAATTCAGTGTTCAGCCGCCTCTCATAGGTTACTCCTCTACAGTACGTACATTTGGACATTCTTGGAGATAAATTAACGTTGAGCGTTTTACTGTGCAGTGCAGAGCCTGATGGAGCGATAATGGCGATTGTGTCTCCAAATCCAACACTCTTTCTGTGAATGCGGCCTTTTGTTTCCTTCTGCCTCAAGGCTCCATTCTCATCTTCCTCCGTCCTTCCCTGGGTGTTCATGTATTCTCTCCGTCTCTGTGTTGGCAGACTTGGCCTTGCTCTCTCCTCCCTCCCTCCCTCCCTCCCTCCCTCTCTCGCCCACCCGTCTGAGCGTGTGTAAACATTTATCTCTCCGCTGCGCTCCGTGTCGCCGTGGTAATGCCTGTCCGTCTCTCTTGATTAGGCCTCATCCCCCCCCCCCCCCCCCCCCCCCCCCCCCCCTCGCTGGTCTCATCTCTCTCTCTCTCTCTGTTGGCGTGTTAATGTCGCCGGCCCCCGCTCTGTTCCCATTGGCTGACGTGGTTGTACCGCTGCCCCGGCCCTGTTCCCATTGGTTGGCATGGTTGTGGCACAGCCGCTAAAGCTGTGTTCCCATTGGCTAACGTTATTGTGCCGCCAACCCAGCTGTGCTCCCATTGGTTGGTGTGGTTGTGCCGCCACCCTAGCTGTGCTCCCATTGGCTGGCGTACGAAGCAATCGGGGACACCTGAGACATGGCCGGCACCTTTGTATATATGAATAGGGAATTCTGGGAGGACATCGCCTCGGCACCCCTTATGAGTGGCTATGAATCTTTATAAGCATCCATTATAGCCCTGATTTAACAGGTGTCAGTATGTGCAGCAAGCCATGTATGTCACTCTGGACGAAGAGGCAGTCTGTATGAATACTTCTCTTTCTTATCCTGTTCTTCTCTTGCCTCCCCCCCCCCCCTCTGCCCCCTTCTCCTCCCCGTCCGCTTCCTCACCTCCTCCCCCCCCCCCCCCCCCCCCTTTACCTCCTCCCTTCCCCGCAGCCGTGCATACAGTACTGGCCAGAGCCAGGACTACAGCAGCACGGGCCCATGCAGGTGGAGTTCCTGTCCAGGTCGGCCGATGATGACATCATCACCCGCCTGTTCCGGGTCAAGAACCTAACCCGGGTAGGTTCACCCAAGTAGCGTCGGGTTACGGGGGGGGTGCGGTAGCAGGGTTACGTGGTTGCTTTGGACTTCCAGACTTGTAACCATAAGGTTGTATGTTCAAGTCCCATCGGCTACTGCCCTTACTTAAAACCCGTGGGCATGGAATTGAATCCGAGCTTCATCTGTAATGGGTATGATAAAAGATAACTGGCCGCCAAATTAATGAAAGAAGAATATATTAATAATAATCCTGCCATCCTGAGCCAGTAGAGCTGCTGCTTTTTTAGCAGTTCTTCCCTTTGCCCATCTTTTCTGAAGCCAGCACCATAAATGATTCAGTTTGTTTCTGAAAACATTAAAAAATGGTTCTCATCAGGATATCGAGTGTGGACTACTTGTACTAATTACATCTTTAAAAAAAAAGCCTTCATCAGCGTACTGGATGTGGGGTATGAGCGCTCTTCATTCAAAACCTCATTGACATCAAGAGCCGATGGTAAATCTTTCTTTAGAGTTACCACAGTGGTTGGTCTAAATTAGGCCATTTATCTGAGTCTAGACATATACTGCTATCCAACCAATATATACGCATTGGGGTGATGCTCGTTTGTTTAAATAAAGCCTGCTAATCACAATTTAAAGTCGGTTCTTGGTTGCTAAAAACTACAAGTGCAGTTGTTTTGGAACTTATAAAATGCCTGGCGGAACACTTTTCCTTCCTAGATTCTGGCGGGTGAAATAGAAACCTGCAGTTATAGTAGTTTACTCGTGTTTGTAGACACGACTTTAAATATGAATATCTTGTTGCTAGCGAGCCAGCCAAGTTAGCTAGTTGTGTTGCTAGGCTACTGCCGGTCCTCGAGGAGGAGCCACAAATCGCAGATCAGTATGAAAATGGGCGAATCAGATTTAGCCAATCAATCGTTCCAAGTTGTAGCTCTCTCTGTTGATTTCCCCTGAGAATCCACTGGTAGCCCACCGCATAGCAGTTATTGTCAGTGTCAGCTGCAGTACTGTGCAGCATTCTCATTGGCTGGCCGGTGGCAATGCGCATCCGGTCCGTGTGTATTCTCATTGGCTGGCCGCGCTGGAACCGGTCACCAGGGGGACGATTTCTGATTCCAAATCGGTGAGGAAAAAGGGTTCAAACATTGCGTTCAAAAAGTAGATGCTAGAATAGGCAGAGCCCTACTCTCAGCTTTTAGGTGGTGGGGAGGAGGAATTAGAACCCCCCCCCCCCCCCCCCCCCCACTGAGCAGCTCCCCTCCGAATGACAGCTGGGGCGGTTTGGGACTCTGTGTACCTCTGTGTTGCAATACTTCAGAGTTACCAGAGCCAAACAGAGATGCACTGTCTGCCTCGTTCCACACCACTTGCAGTGCTGCATCCTCCCCCCACACCCCCCCCCCCCCAAAAAAAACACAAAGAAATATAGCCTTACACTGT